>CAUYRH010075115.1:0-99125 GCA_963574655.1 Perodicticus potto
AGATAGAGGAAGTTAGATAATGGTGAATGTTGTAAATCATAGATTAAGTGTGCATGTGACTGCCAATGTATATAAGGTGGTCAGAAATAAAGTTAATTTGCTACATGCCACAACAGAGCTTGTAGCCTGCTTCTTGCGCCCCTTCTTAACATTACAGAGCAAATTTACACCTGAGGCAAAGCTGCAGCCCCTCGGGTCTCCAGCCACGCAACACACCGGTCTGCTCAGACTCCCCCGTTTCCAGGTGGGGGACATTTCCTGGCAGCTCAGGAGGACACAAGGAGAGGCTGGACATGAGTGCCTCTCGTGATTGCCATGTCCAAGGCAGCTACCTTGACCACAGGCTGGATCTCGGCCATCAGCCTCTGTTCACTCACCAGACCTTCACCACATCTGCAGCTCTGTGCCCACTGCTACTGCTGAGCAAGGACCACGGCCTGGCCTCGCCCACTAACAGTGTCCAGGCTGCCAGAGAAACATGGCAACCACCAGTGCGAGCTGAGTGAAAGCAGCGCCAGATAGGAGGTGGCATCCTTCACTTGCTGAGGACCTCAAGAGTCACCACTCGACTCCTGCTGGGGTGGCAGAAAGAGCTCAGAGGTGCTCTATCCCCAAGGGACCTTGCCAGTGGCTGGATTGACACTGGGGAGCCTGTCTCAAGAGAGACCATGTCCCTTTCCAGAATGGAGTCGGCACATGCCGTAAGGAATTGCCAGCACTGAGAGCTGGGTCTGAGCTGCCTTCCCCACCCTCTTTACAGTGGCCAGCTTGTCGCCTGACACCACCATGGTACTCAGCCTCCTCCCTGTGACACCAAGGAAGACGGCAGATGAGGGACTGGGCTGACAGGCCCTCCCAGGGTCCTTGTGAGTCAAGGCCTGTTCATTATTCACTCTCCCTGCTCCCTGGAAAAGGAAGAATCGCACCTTCCTCCCGACAAGCAGGGCAGGCTGCTGCCTAATTTAAGAGGGAGATCGCTGATGGCACCCACCTTTGTGCCCGACCAAGATGTATTGTCGTTGGTGGAAAAAGAAAAACCTCATTAAATCATCTCTTCCGCTTCATTAGGGTAATGTCACCTATGCCTGCTGCCTCCAACCTCAGCGAAAGTCGCCACCTTCCTTCCGAAAGGCCAGAACTAGGGGGGCCAGGGAGGCCGGGTCGGGGACTGCGTGGGACAGGGTGCTTATTTATAATATTTACACTTATGTCAAGAGGAGCCTTCTGGCATGGGGCCATCTATCTCACGCCACGTAGAAGTGCTTCCTCTTTTAAACTAATGGGGAGATAGCTCACTAAATAATAAATAACCCTGCTTGGCCGGCATGCTGTATTTCCATGGAGGACACTCCTGTGCCCCACCAAAGTAAGTGGCATGTTGGCCCAGAGCATGTGGCTGGTGTAGTTACGTTGCTGCTAAGATCCCACCGCAGACTCCGTGCAGGATATGGAGGGGCTCTGGTCTCTCGCCTGGCTCAGTGGGGGTTGTGCAAGGCGGGTAAGAATGCTATCCTCGCCATGGGCTTCACAAGTCCAGTGACATCATGGTAACGAAGTAGAAACTGAGGCCCTGGATGGGAACCTGGCTGAGGAGGTGGGGAAAGTCAGTGTCAACCTGGACCCCATTATGGACCTTGAGCTTCTGTGTGCCTCAGACTCTGATGACCTATCTGGGTCTTGATTAGGGAATATGGTCTTGACCTTTTGCCCTGTGTATTCCTAGGTAGGGGCTGGGCAGCAGGGAGTTGGAGGACACAGCAGGACACTCCCTCGCCACTGCACTGCAGGCTCTCCCTGCCCTGGGCGACCCCCCTCCCGTGGCCCCACCCACCCCTGTGATGGGGACCCTGGTCACAGAGAATAGGAAGTGCCCCCCCACCTCGTGCAAGGCCTGCAGTGCCCAGCTCCCTGCCCGTTTAGGGTTCTTGTGTGGCCATGCACACGGGGCCCCTTAAATGGCCACAGCTGAGGTGCAGCAGCACCAACCCAAGACCCTGCCGCAGAAGGGCTGACAGCCTGAGACCCAGAGCTAAAGCTCCCTCCCTCCAGGGGCTCCACTTTCCCTCAAATGAGGGGGCAGACTTGGTCTCCAACTTGATTGCGCCTGAGCATCTCCTGAGGAGCTTTTAGACTCCCACTGACCGCAGCAGCCGCCCCCAGGGGGCCCAGGTGAGCCCAACCTGCAGCCAGAAGTGAGATGCACCAGACCGCCAGTGCTTCGCAAAGTGGGCTCCTGGGGCAGCAGCAAGAAGGTGAGGTTCCCCCAGCCCTTCAGCCGCCACCCAAACCCGCCCAACAGGAAACTTGGGGCTGGGGCCCAGGGTCCAGGTGCTTTCAGCCCCGTCCCACCTAACAGCAGCTCTGGGGGACCCTCAGAGCCCCGTTCTCCACCTCTGGCCTTCCCCACACGACCTGGGGAAACAAGTTCAAGTGCATCCCACGAGTTGTGCAGAAGTTTACTGGGGTCGCTGCCCTGGGGGTGGACAATGCCATCAGGCACCAGCGGGGCAGCCAGGAACAGGAACCTACCCTGTTTTGCTTCTGGAGAAATAGGAAAGGAAAGGAAAGAAAAGGAAACAACGTGTGCAGCACCAGACAAGCAAGTGGACGGGCCCACCGCTCACCCGGAGACCACGCCCTGCGCTCCCAGAGGTGCATCTGGGCTGCCCCCAGGAAAAGACGCAGAGAGAAGTGACGATGGGGACCTGGGAGGCAGCGGGGAGCCCCGTGCAAGGCGGGTACTGGGCAGAGGAGGGAAGGTCCAGCTGGCTGCCTGCCTGGGGCATCCTGGATGCAGGGACCCCTCCACACCAGCTTGCACGGGAGAGGCCTGCTTCCTATTCTCTGTGACCAGGGTCCCCAATACGAGGGTGGGTGGGGTCACGGGAGGGGGGTCTCCCAGGGCAGGCAGGGAGAGCCTGCAGTGCGCATTCAAGTCACCAGGTGGTGCCATCACCAGGAGGCCGCCCACAGGCAGCCCCTGCAAGGGCTATGGTGTTACAGCTTTGGGGAGGCCCAGAGGGAGAGGGCCCCCCTCCTCCCCAGAGAACTCCTGGACCAGAGAGCCAAGGCAGGGACGTCCAGCCCTTCCTTCCTGCACAGGTTGAGCTGGGTGTTAGCCCCTCCACCACCAGGTTTAAGGCCGATCTTCACGTTCTTCAGGGGCTGCGAGGTCTCTAAGTTTTGTATTTTTATTTCAAAGAATCTAAAAATATATCCTCTCAGCTCTAACAACAAAATTTTCCTAGAGATGATTTACCACGGAAAACCATTTTCCTAAACCGGGCCTTTTCTTAATCATTATTTTCTTCAACCGAACTCCAGGGCTGCGGAGACATTCTCCACAAGAGGAAGGGCTCTCTCTGTAAACATCAGTTTGTCATCTCAGATATCACAGCTCACCCCGAGGCAAGCTCTCTCCTCGGCTGCACCCTCAGAAACAGCCCGTCAGGTGGGTGCCCGGGTCACCCACTCCCCAGATAGGCAGACCTAGGCAGGAGAAGCCCCACAACTTCCCTCTAATCGTGGGCCACGCTCCCTCCCTCTGGCTTCCCATCCCTGCCTCCCCCCTCAGGACTGGAGCTGGGGTGGGGGCTCCCCATCACGCAGAACCCCTTTTGGCAGAGTAGCAGGGCCTGATTCAAGCCAGCATGGTAATGAATGGTGGTGGCTTCAAGGGCTCTCCCTGCTGGCAGCCTTGTCTCCTTTCCCTACATACCAGTGGCCATGCAGGGCTGATCAGAAACTCTGCCCAGGGCCTGCAGCTAATGGAGACATGTGATCTAATCTTCCCAAGAAAACAGTGCAAACCCACATCTGAGGTCAATCCTCTCAGCTCCTAAAAGAAATGTCCACAGAACAGCTCCCAGGGCCAGTGTGATGCCCGGGATTCCAGAGCACCTATGAAGCTCCCCAGATTCAGGCGGCTGGAGGCAGAGGGGAACAGGGGCCTATGCTCCCAAAGCCCCAGAAACTCTGGCAAGGCCAACACCATAGGTTTCCACGTGAAGCTTCTCCTCTGCACCCAGGAGGCCCATGAAGCAACATCAATCTGCCCTGTGTGGAGCTCAGGATCTAATTGAGTCTCTCTGCAAACAGGGAGAGCAGAGAGGCTGGAAACACTGAGATGATGGGCCACAGAAGGGACATTAACAGAATGAATTGACCCAGCCTAAAACAAAAACACGTTCCAAAGAGCAAGCCTGCAGATTGGCATCTCAGCGCCAAGCCGTGTGTTGCTACGGGTGCCAGCCAGACAGTGCCCTCCTTCAGTAGCAGAGCAAGTGAAACAGTGGCCATGTGTGTCACGAGGGACAGAGAGAGAGAAAGAGGTTAGCTCTTCAAACCAGGCTCTTAGAGAAAGAGCATCAAAATATTTTGCAAGGGATTTACTGGTTTCCACATCTTCAAATCCTGGCATGGAGACAGAGGAGATGGTAATTAAAATTGGCAGCAGGGCAGGGGAAGCATCATTAAATACAGAATTTCTAAATGCCTGCAAGTGATCTTAACGAGATAAATTGGTTTTCCAACCTCACCTCAGCTGTAAAAGGTTATAACTTTTGAGTCCTCAGCACTACTGCTGAGCTGGGAGTCCTGACGGGTATTATTAGGGAGCCAAACGGACGAGAAAATTCTCTCTGGGTCTCGGTTTCCTTTGGTTTCTGAGTGCTGAGTTCTGAGCAGTGCAGAGCTTCAGCTAAGGAGCCGGGGGCACCTGCCAAGCAGGTGGGGCTTCCTACCCTCTCTGCAACCCCCAGCTTCAACCAAAGTTACTCTCAAAAAAAAAAAAAAAAAACTAAAGTAAAAAGACTTAAACCTGGAAAGAGATTCCTTTCCAAAACCTTAGAAGTATATAATAACTAAATCCCTTCTGGTTTGGGTGTCAGCCAGAAGTATCTGAAGGCAAGTGGGGCCATGAAAACTCCCCTGGGCAGCAGAGCAGGCCCAAAATATTCCACCGTGCAGATGAGCCCTACAGTGACACCAACCTTGATGTCATTGTAGTCCCTGTCCCCTGCTGCAGGCACCAGTAGGGACACGTCCTGGACTCTGCCTTTGGTAGAGTGTCCATCCCCAAAGGACCCCCACCCTCTCCTTCACTATCCCAGCACCAGACTGTGAGGCACAAAGACTGGACGGCTCTTTACGCATGGCATGGACTTGGCACTTAGCAGGTGCACCAGAAATATCCCTACAATGAACAAATCAATGCAGCCTCCGGGGTGACACTGTAAACTTATGGCATACAGAATTTTGTCCCTCCAAACATGCTCACACCTTCTGAACCTGTGAAGAGAGTGCAACTCACGGCAAAAAGACCTTGGCAGATGTAATTAAGGAGATGGGCTTTAAAACAGGGAGACTGCACTGGGTTAGCCCCATGAGCTCAAGCTAATCACCAAGGCCCTTAGAGCAGAGACCTCCGCTGGCTGGAGCAGAAGTGAGGCAGAAGGGGAGGTTGGGGAGATTTAAAGGCTGCCACTGCTGGCCGTGGGAATGGAGAAAGGGTGCCATGACTCAGGGAGGCAGGCAGCCTCTAGGAGCTGGGACAAGCCTGGCTGACAGACAACCATGAAACAGAGGCCTTGTCCTGCGGCTGCAAGGAAACGGGTTCTCCCTCACATCATCCAGCTGAGAACCCAGGCTGCCCAACAGCTCAATTCTGGCCTCTTGAGACCCAGAACAGAGACTGAGCCAAGACTCCTGACTTTCTCTCCTTACCCTTTGCCCTTCACCTGGTCTCACTCTATGGCAGTGGCTTCTCAGAGGACGCCTCTCCCTACAAAGCTTCCCCCAGCCACTCCCTGAGGAAGAAACACCCAAGTCATCAGGACCCAAGTTGGCCTTGGGCCCCCCGCAAGGCAGAGGAACAGGGCCCAAGCTGTCCAGGGATGTCCTGGTGCTGGCCTGCCCTGACACCTGGCCCTCTACGTGGCATCCCTCTGGCTGGCCAGTGTCGTAGGATGGCCTGGGCTGCCACCTGCTGTGGAGTACCCCACCTTGTCCCATTGTCTCTGTGGGATTCACAAAGTGCAGGGGATGCAGCCAAGAAAGTGCCATCTCCACTGTGGCCCCAGCTGGGAAGTAGCATCCCCCACCCCCAGCTTCACCCGAGTCAGCCTCGGCCTCCCCCACCGGCCAGTCCAGCCCACTCCGTCCTGGGGCTCTGACAGGGGATTGGGCCTGCAGCTCTGTGGGGGCCATTGGAGTGCAAAGGGCACACACTGGCCTGCAGCAAGGCTCCTGGGTGACCCAGCTGCCCCCAGCAGCACCCAAGGTTGACAGCTTCAGGATCATAAGCAAACCTCCTGTTCAACACTATACCACCTCCCCTGCCCACATTGCAGCCCCCCAAAGGCCCAAACTGAGGCATGTGACTTGAGCTTCTGACAACCTATTAGCTGTCTCCAAAGAGGTCTCCACAAAGGTTCCTTGGCCTCTAACTGCCTCTAAGACAATTCCATCTGATTCCTCTGGTGGTCCACAGGAATTCCATCTGATTCCTCAGGTGGTGGGCCTCCCCCTCCCCTGCCGCCCATCCCCTCCCCATCACAGTGGCCACCTACGGGGTCTCCCCATCACAACCCCCATCACAGTGGCCACCCCAGCCCAAAGCAGCTACTGCAGCCCTCTGCCGGGCCTCTGCTCTCCCACCTCCCCCTCTGCCATCCATTCTCTGCAGAGCAGGTGGCTCAGAATTCTCAGAAGGATGAGGCTCGGGTCACAGTAACCTGAAAGCCACAAATGGCTTCCACTATGGGCAGGTTAAATTGGAACTCCTCTCCTCCAGGCCCTCCTTCCCACCCTCCCTCACGCTGCTCTGGCTGGTCCTTGCTCTTGAAGGTCCCTGACGTCTGCTCCCTGAAGCAGGGCCTTGTCCCTCTGCCTCACAGCCTCACACACAGCTACAGAACCAATGAGTGAGTGAAGCAAACAAGCAGGGGCACAGGGTCTACAACCTAGAAAACCATGCGAATGACACGGGAACATGATCTGTCTGCCACGCTGCCACCTTAGCAGCCAGGGCCACGGCCACAGCAATACCTGGTTCCCGAGGGCTGACCCCGGAGATGACAGGATGCAGAGGGCAGGATTTTAACATAAATCCCAGCATCCTGTCCCTTTCTGAGAAAAGTATAACTATATTATAGTTTTTATAATATATAGTTATATAGTATATTAGAATCATCGTCATTATTTTCTTATTCATTTAATGGCAGCATCGGAGGTGGGACCTGATGGGAGGCATTAGGGATTGTTTTCTCTCCTCATCCCTCTGATAATTATTATTGGGCATTATTTTCTTATTCACTTACTGTCATTAGATGACTATACGCCATTGTTTAAACACTGTCTAATATGAAAATTAGTAAAACCACAGGGACACGGTGCATCTGTTTTTCTAGGAGGCGTCGCTGGCTAAGTTAAAGGGATATAAACGCTTAGCTCACATCCAAAGACCAAGAGCCCCAGGTCCCCTTCTGCAGCCAGAAACCTGGGCACCTGAGGCTGGATGATTTATAAAGAAAAGGGGCTTATTTGGAGGGTGTCTGCTGGCTGGAAGACTGGGCTTCTGTGGAGGCCTCAAGCTGCAGCTGTTCATGGTCCATGGTAAAGGGGAGCAGTGAGCAGAGACTGCCTGATGGGGGGTGGGGCAGGCTCACTCGTCACCGAGGATGGCACCACGCCACCACGTCAGGCATGAGACATCCGCCCCCAGGGCCCCGATGCCTCCCGTCAGATCCCACCCCCAATGCTGGGATCAGACTTCAACACGAGGTTTGGCGGACCAAACTGAGGCATGTTACCTGAGCTTCGGACAACCTATTAGCTGTCTCCAAAGAGGTCTCTGCAGAGGTTCCTTGGCCTCTAACTGCCTCTAGGACAATTCTATCTGATTCCTCTGGTGGTCCACAGGCAAATCCAGCCACACCCTGCACCATCGGGGATGCGCACAGGCTGACCCCAGCCTCTGGTGCAGGCCCACCGGGGACAGCAGCCCTGGGCTCCAGCCTGCGTTCACAAAGCCCAAGGCCCCTTTGCTGCCAGCCGTCCACCCGCAGCCCGGCAGCTGGCCTCTGCCTAGGGCCTGTGCCCTGGAGTTTTCAGAGATGCTCTTCCTGCATCAAGACCATGCCTCTCCTGTAAGCTCTGCCTTCCTCCCTGCTCCTGGACTATCCCATCCCAGTCCGTAAACACCTACCTCAACCTCTGACAAATTCCCCCACCACTTCTGTGGGACTGTTACGTGGTCAGTAAGGCAGAGAACGCCAAAAAGCTGCCCCTCACAGAAAAAGAGAAACCTGTCACTCCCTTCAAGCCCACTCCCCTCTCTCAGCCGAGTTTCCTGACTTGGCCATTGACAGGCCGTGGGAGCCAGGCCCCACCCCCTGGCCGTGAACCGGAGTCCCCGCCCACAGGGTTGCTGCTGGACTGAGGACAGTACCCAGCACTTGACACCTACTAAGAGGCTGGGAAAGGTTGCTCACTGTCTTGTCCAATTTTTGGCATGAACGTTATTTTGCAAAAGTAAACTGGTCTTGTAACCTTCAGGGACTGATTTTTGTTTGTTTACATGATAGTGTTTATTTCAAAGCACTGCATTTTTTTGTCTGTAAAAGCCCTAGAGTTATGTTCTTTTTATAAGCACGGATTATATTTGGTGGCTCACGCCTGTAATCCTAGCACTCTAGGAGGCTGAAGCAGGTGGATTGCTTGAGCTCAGGAGTTCAAGACCAGCCCAAGCAAAAGTGAGACCCCATCTCCACTAAAAACAGAGAGAAAGAGAGAAAGAGGGGAAGGGAAGGGAGAGAAGGGGAGGGAAAGGGGAGGGGAGGGGAGGGGAGGGGAGGGGAGGGGACGGAAGGGGAGGGGAAGGGAGGGAAAACTAAAACTAGCCAGGTGTTGAGGTGGGCGCCTATAGTCCCAGCTACTTGGGAGGCTGAGGCAGGAGGATCACTGGGACCCAGGAGTTTGAGGTTCCTATGAGCTATGATGTCATGGCATTCTGCCAGGATGACAGAGTGAGACTCTGTCAAACATTTTTTTTCAATCATGGACTGTGTCTTACATGTTTGAATTAGACACACACACACACACACACACACACACACACACACACACACACGGGAAGTGGTAGGGAAGCAAATGCCTTTATCACCAGAAGCTGTGGCCCCGACGGTGAGAGCAGCAGCCTCCCGGGGTTAGACCCCTGCAGAACATCAGCATCAGGGTCTTCCAGCGGGGCCAGGGAACTGGGACTTTAAAGATCTCCATGGGTTCCAATTGTGCAGCCCAGGTGAGGGACACCGAGGTGAGGCAAGGTGATTAGCAGGGGACAGGCTTCCACAGGGCCCTGGCCTGAAATCACAGCCAAGACAGAGATGAAACAAGTCGCGTATTTTGTGATGGACGTTCACTGTGCAGTTTGGGGCCATCGAGATTCCTCGGCATCCGCAGCATTGATGGCCAGGGAGGGGACAGCCACCTGACCCTCCCATGATGAGGTCACCCTTTGGTAATAATTGAAGGCACGCTCCCGGGGAGGAAAACTCAGCACCAGCTTAGGCTGAAAGTCTTCACAGACTAAGGTTAAATTGTGGTTAAAATGTGTGTTACGACACTCAGGCCCTGCCTAAGTTTTAAAAAGACACCATGGCCTTTAGAGACACACTCCAACACTGTTGGGTGAGATGACAGAGTCTGGGACACATTTCACAGCAGTCCCAGAAGGAAAGTGCCTCAAAAACAGGACTGGGGCTCCTGCACCGACGGCCACATCAGGGCTTATGTCTGAAATTATCTGCGTTAGAATGCTGAAGATGTAAATTCAGGGTATAAAGTTTCGGCTAGATTGGAGGAGTAAGTCTTATTGAGTTACTGCACTGTGTGGTGACTACAGTTAATAAACATCTCAAAATCTAAGAGAATAAGTTCTTAACACTCTCATCACAAAAAAAAAGGGTGATGGATATGTTAATTAGCTTGATTGACTCTACATTGTACATACAGATCAAAGCAATGGTATAACCCATAAATACTTTTCAAATATTTTTTTTTTAAAAAAAATTTTTTTTTGAGACAGAGTTTCACTTGCTGCCCTCAGTAGAGTGCCGTGGCGCCATAGCTCACAGCAACCTCAAAGTCATGGGCTCAAGCTATTCTCTTGCCTCAGCCTTTGGAGTAGCTGGGCCTACAGGCTACCACCACAGCGCCCGGCTACTTTGAGTAGAGATGAGGTCTCGCTCTTGCTCAGACCGGTCTCACTCTCCTGAACTCAGGCAAACAACCACCTCATCCTCCCAGAGTGCTGGGATTACAGGCATGAGCCACCGTGCCTGGCCCCTTTTTAAAATTTTTTAAGAAAATGTAAATATAGAAAAATATAGAGAACCAATCTATATACCAAACCCCAGTATCTACCACTCAGAATCAAGTGACACTCATAGTACATCATTTTATGTCTTTGGTTTTGATAAAAGAAATGTAATATTTACCCCCCAGAAAATGGTCTCAGAGGAAATAAAGGGGCTGTGACTCCAGGAGGGCTTTCTCCCTCTGGGACATCCCCTTCTACCCCAGGTGTCTTCCCATCCCGTGTCCCTTCTCCTGTGATGGCTGCCCCCACCTCCCTGCCCCCAAGGCTTCTTGACTAAACAGGTAAATGGACGTGGAGACCCTGAGCCCCCCACTGCTAGAAGAGTCCCTCTGTGGAGACCCTGAGCCCCCCGCTGCTGGAAGAGTCCCCTCTGTGTACTCCCTTCCTGGGGCTGCCCAAGCCACAACCAACGGGAATTTCCGGTCTGGTGGCTGTCCTCAAGACCAAGGTGTCAGCAGTCTGGTTCCTCCTGTGAGGCCTCTGTCCCTGTGCCCTCACATGGTTGTCCCTCTGGGCCTGTGTCCCAATCTCCTCTTTTTATGGTGACACCAGTCCCATTGAATCAAGGCTGACCCTAATGACCTCTTTTGAGCTTAATTATCTCCATAAAGGCCCTATCTCCACATTACCACATCCCGAGGTATGGAAGGTCAGGACTTCAAAAATAAATTTAGGAGTCAAACAATACAGCTCGCCTCTGCCCAGATGCCCCATGGCATACTTTTTATCCAGAATAATCACCATGCGCGTTATTTACCAGGTAAATGACATTTCCTCTTTCAATTGCTTCTCAAGAGATCATTTCTTGCAAAAGCCTTTTCTTTTTAAAAGGTATAAGGAGGAAGAAGAGAAAAACAAACCAACTTAAGCCTCTGAGTTTGAATACAATAAAATCTCATTAATGTGGGCTTACTGTAGGAAAATATTCCAGAAACAGGAAAGGCTTCGAGCTGATTACTTCAGAAGTTTTCTCTTCACCCATTGCTCTATCCTCGGCAAGCTGAGGAAACCTGTCTTCGTAAACAGGTAAGGATGGAGATTAAGGGCTCTGCCTCCTGCCCACACAGAACGTGCTAAGGGTCCTCACGGAGCCTTCCCCACCAGCTCACCATTTCGCCCCTTCTTTCCAAAGGCATCCCTCCCGGCATTAGATTTAGCACACCTTGTGAACCAGGGCAAACGTCAAGCCTCATCTACAATCAAAAGGACACCGAGATGGGTAGAGACCCAAACGCACACTTCTCTTTCCTCTGGGGGAGCGAGCAAACGCTGACTCCAGGTAGCAGCATGGCAGAACCTCTGGCTTAAAAAGCAGATTGCGTAGCAATTAATTCATCACATCCCTTTGAGGTAAAATAAAGGGAAGTACGACCAGGCGAGAGTAACTCAGAAAATATTTTCTTCTCTAAAGTTAATGGGGCCCGCGGTTTTAAATGGAGCCATATTCAATTCTCCCAGGTTTTGCTAACACGGTTATCAACTCCCAGCTCAGCGATTAAATGTGTCAGCAAAGCTCCTACTTAGTGCTAAGGAAGTGCTTAATTTTCATTAAAAAGATGACATTGCGAGCAATTATCAAGGACAAGCACAGGCGTGGGCATTTATACACATGCGGACAGATCGTAACCCAGAGATGCATAAATTACCCAGGTCAGTTTCGCAGCTTCCTCCCAAGCCAGGCGGCACTGGCTGCCTCCACTCATTCCCTTCCAGTCTTTCCACCAGGGCTGTGGCTCAGGACTCTGCTCCCCGCGGGTTCACACCCTCTGACCCAGAGGCTGCTGCTAACCCCTGGGGTGGGATATAGATTGTTCGCTAAGAACCTTTCACTCAGGGTCCCTGACTGAAAGAGGCAACTCCATCCGGCACCTGCCTTCCTTCCACCCCTTGTCATACCCACGTCTGAAGGTTAAGGCTCCTGACAGCAGCAGCCGGGGCTGTGTGGAGGCCCCCAACAGGCCAGGTCTAGCGCTCACAACAGCCCCCAAGTGCAGGAGTCATTGCCTCATGAACGATGGCTACTCGGGTGAGACAGATGTGATTCACCCAAAGCCACTTGCCCAGAAAGGGACCGAGGCAGAATTAGAACCCAGGTCTGTCTCTACCCAAAGCTCATCATCCACTGCTGTGCCAGGCAGGGCTTCCCAAAGAGCCCACAGCAGTGACTGTGTCTGCACCCAGTGCCAAGTCTATGTGTGGTCCTGAGGATGCCAGTGAAAATGTCCAGAATCACAGCACCTGTGCCCTGGAGACTGAGACCAGCCTAGAACGCGAGACGAGGGGAACGTGGCATGGCCAGCACTGCCCGCAGGGTCGACTTGGCAGACGGAGTATTTAGTGTGCTTCTGCCAAAAAACACAGATACGTTGCCAAGAGCTGTGGCAGCTATCTTGGGACAACGAGGCAATAATGGCAAGAAAAATAAAAAACAGCATGCTAAGAAAGGCAGAGTGGGAGCTGGACACATCTTAGGCTGTTAGTGAAATAACTGAGCACCAGAGAGATTCCGCCCGTCTCCGGCCCCCGATTCTCATCACTGGTGAGAACTGAGTTGCTGTCATCCAGGTCCATGGTCCTGTTCTCTAACATTGGCCGACAGGGCTCCTGCCCGTTTCTGTGCCATTGCCTGTCCTGAGCCCACTCTCTCCTGGGTCTCGGGGGAAGAGGAGCAGCCCGGGGAAACCAGTGGGCTGAGCCAGGGAGAGAACACAGCCGTGGGGACAATATCAATGCAGCGTCAGCGTCATCAGGAGGGAGACCTGTAGCCCTTTGACCTCCCCCTCACCCACACACTCCCAGGGCCGGGGCCTGAGAAAGATCAAAGCCTCATCTACACTCAACATTGACCCTGCAGCTCAGGGTGTCAGGCTTGGTGCCAAGTCATGGAATCCTCACAGTGACCATCTCACAGATGAGAAGACTGAGGCTAGAGGGGGTCCACATAGACGGGGGAGCAGGAGGCTCAGGCTGCACCCACGAGTGTCTGACTCCGGTACCAAAAACCCATTTCCCTGGAAGTTCCAGGAGCTCCTAGGCATGTGCAGTCCACTGCGGCCTCCTTGAGGGCCAGTCCTCTGCATCCCAAAATGGCAGGGCAGGGCCAGCCCTGGAACCACCCAGGGGACACGGTGTAGCCTGAACACCAACCTCCAGAAATGCAGGAGTCCTAGCGGGGAGGCTGCCAGTGGGGCTGAGCTGATCAGACTGCAGAGTCCTTGTCCCCAACCCTAGGCAGACCACAGCCATGGGATGCTCTATTCCAAATGACACACAGGTTATTACTGTTGACCTGACCCCCAAGGACAGCCCAGGGGGGCTCAAGCCATGAAAATTATATGTAATTTATAGCACACCCACGAAAAGGGGGTATTATCTAGCCATAAAAAATCCTATTTTCAAAGAACATTTTAAGACACAAGAAAAATAATTATTCTGTAATGTTAGATTAAAATAAAAATCAGGATCCAAACCTAAGTATACAATATTATTCCAATTTTGTGCTATTTAGACTTAATATACATGCATAAAGGAATGCAAAAGATAAAAAAAGAAAATCTTAGCATCCATGCTCCGAGGTAGAATGAAGGACCAATTTTGACTTTACTTTTTATATTCTTTTATATTCCACTGTGTTATCCAAACTTCCTGACATGAGCACAGAGAACTTCAAAGTTAGAAAAAGTGTCTCTAATAACACAGGTGCTGGGGCAAGGGGCTCATCGTGCTCCTCAGCTGGTGCCACTCACCTTCCTAACAGAACCCTGCTGTTCACCTCTCCTGCGTTCCAGGCCCCGGACAGCAGATGGACCTGTCCATCCTGCAGTTTCCCAGCCTCTGGGCAGCTGGCGTCAGGACCTGGCCTTTCCACACCAGCCCGGGGTTTTCTGGAATTCTGAGCTGCGCCTTGGGAGGTGCTGCTTCAAAGAATCATTTCAGCTGAAATGGCGAGGATAAAACCTCTGCTCTCCACTGGTGCACAGCACCGAGTCCTCTCTGCCCCTGGGGCCTTCCCGACAGGAGGCAGCAGCCGTTCCCCCTGCCCAAAGAAGGGGCTCCCGGCAAGGAACCCAAAACAGAGAGAGACTAATGGGAGACATCCCCCTGGGGGCACCAGGCCACATCACCACAGCAGAGACTGGGAAACCGCTTGGAAAACGCTCACCGCTCTTCTGCGGGGAGTGAGTCCTGGCCGGCCCCAGCGTCCTGGGAGAGGGGACACACCGGCAGTGAGCTGGCTTCTGGCCTTCAGCTTCTGCTTGGACTCAGGCCCTGCAGAGAGCAGCCTCTGTGGGCTGGGACATCCCCAAGGCAAAGACAGGGCTGTCCCCGAGGTGCTGCCGTCTGAACTTAGCATTCTGGTAAGAGAAAGTCTCCAGGGCACCCTGTGCTCACCTATAAGATCCAGGCATCCCCCCAAGGCTGCGCTGACAGGACAGAGGACTCTGGGGATCCCCAGCAATTGGCAGGGAGGGGGAGGACCCATGAGGTCCAGAAGGTGGTCTTAGGAAACCTTGGTATCATCACGTTGGTGACAGTCACTGTCCTGTGCCTGAGTTTCCTCTGGGAATGGTAACTGCCCTCAGAGGCCCGTGGTGGGCCTGGCCTAAGAAAGGCTTCACTAGACGTGAGGCACAGGGGTGTCCATCACCAGCCTGATGCCATTCATCTTTCAGAGACACTTGTGTGCACCGACTGTGGGCAGCTGTCCAGGCCTTCCTGTGTTCATTCAACAAACACGTGGTTTGGGCTCGCTTTGGGCCCAGCTCTACACCGGGCACGGGGGCAGCACTGAGCAAGAGCCCGCGTGGCCAGGTTCCCACGCTGCACCCAGGGAACCCAGAAGCAGCCCTGGCTTCCCCTTCTGACCCTGGGGCAGGACACGCAGCAGGACTCCTCTGCCTCTGCCTCCTCGCACAAGGGCTGGCCACAGTGGCCCTCAGCACCACGATGGCGGTAAAGGAGGAATGCTGGTGGACGGGGGCAGGTGGCAGCGTCCCTGCAAGAAGCCCAAGCAGTAACTGACCAGGGTGAGGGACGGGGGTCAGGACACAGGGCTCTAGTCTGGACGTCAGGATGGCTGGACCTGCGGCCCCAGTGTTACTACCTGTGAAGTGAGAGGTTGGGCAGGATGCTCGGCCCCTTGCAGCCAGACCCTCCCGAGGCTGGTCAGGTGGGTGGGGGCTACTTTCCAGGAGTTCAAAGAGAAAGGCTCCAAGAAAGTGAGCCACCAAGAAGCACATGAGAGATTTATCTCTTGGCAGAATCCCTTTTAATTCCTCCGAAGACGAGTGGCTCTCTGCACTCCAGGCTATAGCTGCCTGTCCCATCCATCAGCGGGGCTGCTCCGTGCCAGCGAGACCCAGAACTAATTCACAGCAGGAGATCTTAGGGCTGCTGCTCCACAGGGCGATCCGTCACGACCCCTCCAGTGCCAGGGCTGGGGGCAAGAACACCACAGCCACAGGCTGCCCAGGCGATGACGCAGACCCTACCCGACACCCTGCTCACCCCTAGGTGATGACATGAGGCCATGAGGCCAGAGTCCCCAAGGTGGGATTAGGGCTTTTGAAGGTGAAAAGGCCGGAGCCCTCTCTGTATCACGTGAGGACACGGTGAGAAGGTGGGAAGTGACAACCTGTCCCAGGTTCCTCCAAAAGGGAGGTGTGACAGCCGGGCAAGGCTGGGGCCCTGGTTGGAGCTGCTCCTGGAGGAAAGCTACTGGTGAGAGGGTTCCCAAGGCAGTGACCTCTGTGCCTGCTGTCCCACCATCACTCGCTCAGGCACTGAACGGTAATTTGGCTGCTGACAAGCGGGGGAGAGGAGGAGAGAGGAGGGGACGAACTAAATAAAATAAGTCAGGCACGGAAGACAAATGCCACCGGTCCTCGTTCACATGCTCCAGCTGACATGGTTGGTCTCGTGGAAGTGGAGAGCACAAGTGTGGGCACCAGAGGATGGGGAGGTCGCGGGAGGGAGCAGGGAAGAGGGAACTGCGTTTGGCAGGACTGCGCTCCGGTGTTCCGTAGCACTGCAGGGTGACTTGAGCTAAGACAGCATGGATGTCACATGTGCCCAACACTAGAAATGATCACTACTGTACCGAAACGTCACTCTGCACCTCAGCTCTATGTTCAGTTATTATAGAGAGATAGAATACATAACTACATATAAAACGTAAACATTGTTGACAAAGACATAACTGATTTCTCTCACAGCTTCTGTTCATCACCTTGAAAATTTCACAAGAAAAATGACAGGGAAGGGATTCTAAGAGGACAGTGCAGTAGGAAGAAACCCAAACTTTGTCTCTCCCACCTAGGTGACGATGGCATTGGCAGAATCCACCTGTGGTAACTATTTTGGAACTCTGGAGTCTAGTGAAGGCTTCCAACTTCCAGGGAGGCCTTGCGCAGTAAATTGCAGTTCTGTTCAGTCAATTCCAGCCCTTAGGACTGTGGCAACTGTCCACCCCCCACCACGGCCCTGTGGTCACTGCAGTAAAGTGCTCCTGGAAGAGCTTGCACACAGCAAGTGCAGCCAGTGTGGGCAAAAGGGACCCCAAAAATATCAGGAATCTGTGCTAATTGCTGATCACAGAAGTGTCAAGAGACAAGTGATCACTGTTGTTGCACCTGCCCCCGCTGGTAGAAGGCCCTCCCCATGATAGAAGCATCCTCCAGGGAATTTAAGGGGCTGTTTCCATTTTCTTCTTCCCCTTTTGGGAGCAAGACATTAAAGACTAAGACTTAAAAAAAAAAAGCTACATACACAAAAAAAATAAGAAAATGACTACACATGCCCAGGAAGAAGCACAGGCTCCGAAAAGACAGAGGAAGACCATAAGTTTATAGCTCAGGCTAATCGTTAGCACAGAGACAGCCTATAGAAATCAGAAAACAAACAAAACAATAAAGCAGTAAGCCCTGGAGAAGGAAGGAAATCTGATTTCCAGAATGACCACATTATTGAATTCGAATGTCTAGTTTTCAAACCGCCCCCCCAAAAAAATCACAAGGCATGCTAAGAAACAGCAAAGTATGGCCCATTTGAAGGACAAAAATAAATCCATAGGACCTTCCCCTGAAAAAGATCTGATTACAGATCTACCAGATAACCTGTAAGAACTGTCAGAAAGATGCTCGAGGAACTACAGGGAAATGGGGAGAAAGTCAAGAGAATAATGTTTGAACAAAACTGAAATATCAGTACAAAGACTGATATTTCAATTTTTCTTAAAAGTTTTTTTTTTTTAAGAAAAACTTACAAAGAAGCCAAGAAGAATGACAATAACTGAAATAAAATATTCACTGGAGGAATTCAAAGTCAGATTTGTGGAGGCACAAGATAGAATTCATGAGCTTAAAGTTAGGACCACGGAAACAATTTAATCTGTGGAATAGAAAGGAAAAGAAAGATGAAGATAAGGGAACAGAGCCTACAGGACATGTGGGAAGCCGTCAAAAGAAGCAAAACACACGTTACAGGGGTCGAGAAGGAGAAAGTGGCAGAGAGACTATTCAAGAAATAATTGTTAGAAGCTTTTCAAACTTGATGAAGGATATGAATACAAACATCCAAGCAGCTCAACGAACTCCAAGTAAGATGAAATCAAACATATCCGCACTGAGACACATTACAAAAAAAAAAAAACTCATGAAAGATAATGATATAGAATCTTGAAAGGAGCAGGAGAGAAGTGACAGTTTATATTCCATGGCTTCTCAATGAGATGATCAGCAGATTTCTCATTAGAAACCTCAGAGGCCGGATGGCAGTGGGGCACTATATTCAAAGTCCTGGAACAAAAAAAGAAAAAACTTGTCAACTAAGAATCCTATATCTAGGAAAACTGTCCTTCAAAAATGAGGGAGAAGTTAGGACATTCCCAGATAAATGAAAGCTGAAGGAGTTTATAACCACTACACTTATCCCACAAGGAATGCTCAAAGGAAACATGCAAAATAAAATGCACCCACACTAGACAGTAACTCAAAGCCATATGAAGAAGTAAAGATCTCAGTAAAGGAAAACACGTTGTAAGAGAAGGTGTTTTGGTGACAATGTTTTGTAACTTAACTTTCTATTTTTTATGTCATCTAAGAGACGAATACATCTTTGTAAAATGGTTAGTCTAAAAGTCTATTATTGTAACTTTGGTTTGTAACTTCATTTTGTTTTCTACATAAGTTAAAAGACTAAAGCATTTAAAAGAAATCTTTATTATTAGTTTATGTTTGGGGAAATACAATGTTAAAGATGTAATTCTGTGACATCAACACCCGAAAAGGATGTAGACAGAGCTCTGAGGGAATGGTGTTTTCAGTTGTTACTGAAGTTAAACTGAGATAAATTCACATTAGACTGTTATAACTTGAGTATATAAAATATAATCCCCATGGCAACCACAAAGAAAATAGTGACAGAGTATACACAAAAGGAAATGAAAAAGAAATTTAAATATTTCACTACAAAAAGATCAACTAAAAATAAAAGAAAATGGTAATGTAAGAAATTAAGGGCAGAGCACCCACAGACAGCAAAGTGACACAGTGAGGCCTTCCTTATCAGGAGTTACTTTCAGTGTAAATGAACTGAACATTTTAATCAAAGACAGAGACTAGAATAGATGAAAACACATAATTGAACTATATGCTATCTATAAGAGCATATCGTTCTATGTCTATTTTATATCCAAAAATACAAACAGGCCAAAAGTGAAAGCACAAAAAAAGATAGTTCATGCAAACAATATCCAAGAGAGAGCAGGAATGGCGATATTAATATCAAAAAAATAGACTTCAAATTGAAAATTATTACAAAAAAGAAAGAAGGACATTATATATTAAAACATGTTTAATACTGCAAATAAATATTATGATTATGAACATTCATGTGCCTAATCAGAAAGCGTCAAAATGTGGTATGTAAGCAAAAACTGACAAGGAGAAACAGTCCTACAATAACAGTTGGACACTTCAACACCCCACTCTCAATAACGGATAGAACAATCAATAAGGTGAAAGATGAGGAAGCAGGGACTGAGCACAATAGATCAACTAGTCATAGCCGGCAAGCGCGGAACTCTGGGTTACTGTCCATGGTAGACCATTTGTAGGGTCATAAAGTAACTCTCAGTGGAATTTAAAAGACAGATGCAATGCAAAGTATCTTCTCCAACCACCGTAGGGTCAAGTTAGACATCGGTAACAGAAGTGAACCTGAAAATGGTATAAATATGTGGAAATAAAACAACATACTACTTTTTTTTTTTTTTTTGTAGAGACAGAGTCTCACTCTATCACCCTCGGGAGAGTGCCGTGGCGTCACAGCTCACAGCAACCTCCAACTCCTGGGCTTAGGCGACTCTCTTGCCTCAGCCTCCCGAGTAGCTGGAACTATAGGCGCCCACCACAATGCCCGGCTATTTTTTGATGTAGTTTGGCCGGGGCCGGGTTTGAACCCACCACCCTCAGCATATGAGGCCAGCGCCTTACTCGCTGAGCTAAATAACCAAACTATTGTTCTAGTAAAAGTCAAAAGGTAAATTAGAAAATACAGAGAAATGAAAACTGTGGGACAGCAAAAAAAGCAGTGTAGAGGGGAAAATGTATAGCTACGAAGGCTCCCGTTACAAGGCAAGGGTAATCTCAAACCAATACTCAACTTTATAGCCTACGGAACTGGGGAAAGAACAACAAACAAAACTCAAAGCTGCCAAAAAGAAAGAAAGAATGAAGGCCAGAGCAAAACTAAATGGAACAGACTAGGAAAATAGAGAAATCAATGAAACCAAAAGATGAACAAAACCGAGAAACCTTAGCGAGACAGACTAAGAAAAAGTAAGGCTCAGCTTCACCGAAATCAGAAATGGAAGTGGGGGCCTTACTACTGATGGCGTGTAAGCAGCAAGCATCGAACGGCTGTACACCAGCATGTCGGGTCATCTAGAGGAAACGGCAGATTCCTAGAAACACAAAACCACAAAAGACCAAAATCATGAAGAATTGCAAATCTGAATAGATCGAAAACGAGTAAGGAAATTGAGTCAGTAATCAAAAATCTCTGGGCCTGATGGCTTCACCATCAAACACATAAAGACTTAAGGCCAATCCTTTTCAAACTTTTCCCAAACTCTGAAGAGGAGAAAACACTTCCTAACTCATTCCAAGGCCAGCCTTATCCTGATACCAAATCCAAAGTGCAGACCAATATGAACAAATGGAAAAATCTTTAACAAAATACTAGGAAACCAAATTCAGCAACATATTATTAATAAAAGAATTATACACCAAGACCAAGTGCAGTTTATTCCTGGCAAGCGAGAATGGTTCAACATATGGAAAATCAATCTATGTGGTGACACCACATTAACAGATGAAGGAGAAAGCATATGAGTATTTCAATTGAGGCGGAAAGAACATTTCATAAATTCAACACCTTTTTATGACAAAAACACTCAACAAACTAGCAATAGAAGGAAACTACCTCAATTTAATAAAAACCATATATGAGAAACCCACCGCGGATATCATACTCAGCCGTATACAACTGAATTCCTCTAAGATCAGGAGCAAGGAAAAGAAGTCCATGTTTATAACTTCTATTCCGCACAGAACTGGAAGAGAGAAATTAGACCAGAAAAGAAATAAAAGCCACACAGACTAGAAAGGAATAAGTACTGTTATCTCTGTATGGAAATGATGTAACTGTTTAGGTCGAAACCTTTAAATATTCTACAAAAAAAAAAAAACCTGTTAGAATTAATAAATTAATTCAGCAAAGCTGCAAGATACAAAGTGAACACAAAAAATAAGTTATACATCATTAAACTAGCAATGTACAAGCTGAAAAAATTGGGGATTTTTGTTTATTTGTTGTTGCCCTGGATAAAGTGTCATGGCATCCCCATAGGTCACAGCAACCTCAAACTCCTGGGTTCAAGTGATCCTCCTGCCCCAGCCTCCCAACTAGCCAGGACAACAGGTGCCCACCACAATGCCCGGCCGGTTTTTCTATTTTTAGTAGAAACAGGGTCTCAGATCTTGCTCAGGCTGATCTCAGACTGCTAAGCTCCAGGGAATCCACCTGTCTCAAAACTTCTTCTTTTTTAATCCCATTTGCAATTGGGATCCAAAAGAATAAAATACTTAGGAATTAACTTAACCAAAGAGTTTTGTAAAAGACTCATACAACCAAAACTAAAAAATATTACTGAAAGAAATTAAAGAAGACACAAATACAGGTTGACCCTTGGACAATACAGGTTTGAATGCTGAGGGTCTAATTACATAAAAAAAAAAATTTCAACTATATATTAGAAAGATCTTTGAAGATTTCTGGCAATTAGGAAAAACTATCAGATGAGCCACGTAGCCTAGATATATTGGAAAAAATAAGAAAAAGATATGTCATGAGTGCATAAAATATATACAGATACTAGTCTATTTCATCATTTACTGCCATAAAATATACATGAATCTATTATAAAAATTTTAAATTTATCAAAACTTATGCACACAGACAGACTGTACGTGGTGCTGCTCAGAGTCAAGAGAAACGCAAACAAATGGAAAGAAGCAACATTCAGTCCTCACCACATAAATTAGCTGTGGGACTCACCGTCTGTGCTACTGGATAACTCTGTAGCCGCCTCCCCGCGCTATCACAGCGAGCTCGAGTGCCGTGGGCACCCATTCACTCAAAATGCCGTGGAACTCCCGATATCTCTACACGAGCGGTTCGTCTGCCCAGCAGATTGTGTGTCTCAGGACAAAGTGGCCTTCTGTGGGGTTTGCTTCTTTTTCATTGTGTTTAGTGCAATACTGTGGACGGAGTAACACTGGGAGACACATAGAAAGTGCCACCAGGGATGCTGGAAATGCTCCCAAGAAGCAGAAAAAGTCATGACATTACCAAAAAAAAAAAGGTCAGTTGTGTGACATGTACCTTCGGCCAAGATCTGCGGCTGCAGCTGCCCTTAATTTTCAAGGTAAATGAACCCAGTGCAAGGATCGTTGTAAGAAAAGAAAAGAAAATTCATGAACCCGTCACTGTGGCTACACCAGGAGGTGTGAAACCTTGCAGGTTTTCAAAATACCTCTTTATCTGGTACTGAAAATGCAGCTTTTGTGTGGGTACAGGATTGTCATAGCAAAGGTGACCTATACACTCTAAGTCAAGAAAAACTGAAGTCATTATATGATAACTTAAAGCAAAAGGATGGTGAGGGACGTAATTTGGAGAACTTGATGCCAGCAAAGGATGGTTTGATAATTTTATAAAGAGGTTTGGCTTAAAAAAAATGTCAAGATAATAGGAGAAGCAGCTTCGGGCAACCAAGAGGCAGCAAAGTTCCCAGATCCCATTAAGAAAATCACGGAGGAGGAAGAATATCAGCTTGAACAGGCTTTTAGTGCAGATAGAGGTGCCCTTATTCTAGAGAGCAAAAAGGCCACGGAAGACATTTATGCAAGCACTAGGATTTAAGGCAGAAAAGGCCAGGCCATCCCCACTGTTCTGTGCAAATGTGGTTGGATTTCTGATCGGGTCAGCTCTTAGATATAAATCTGCTAAGCCCGAGCCTTGAAGGGAAAAGGTGGACCCCTGTGACCTCTGTGGCCAGTCTCTGGGTTGCACAGTAGCAATTGGGACCCTTTTTCTGGAATAGTCTGTCAATGTTTGTCCCTGGAGTCAGGAAGAACCTTGCCAGTCAGGGCTGCCTTTTAAAGTTCTTTAGCTATTGGACACACCCCCAGCCATCGAGAACTCCACAGTGTCAACACCAAAGGCATCAAAGTATTCTACTTGTCCCCAAATTCAGCCTCTAGACCACAGGGTCATGAGGACATCTGAGCAGCCACATCACACGTGACAGTCTACAGAAAGGACAGTCAACCCCATGGAAGAGAATCTTGACAGAGAGAACATGAAAGTCCCAAGGATCACATCATTGACCGTGCCACTGTCACTATAGGGAAAAAAAAAAAAAAAACGTAAACCCACCAAGCCCAAGGGAAAGATTCCTGCTGAAGAAGACAGTCCGGTTGTGCGTGACCTCCTGGGAATGATGGCAGACCCATCAACACCGTCACAAAAGACACTGTGGATGGGGCCAAAAGAAGGTGGGAGGTGAAGGGTTCCAAGACAGGGCTGTTCAACAAATTCAAGAGCTGACAGACACCTCACCAGAGGGGGAACAGGGATGACGTGCTGCAGACGAGCTTCCAAACCAGACCACACGATGAATAAGGAGACAGAAGCCGGGCGGCAACCAGACGGACACCAGGCCGGGTGGAAGAGGGTGACGGTTATTCAGGACTGCGTCTACGAGACGGGCACTGAAACCAAAGAAACAATGCACGGAGGACCGGGACCTCATAGAAGCTTTTCTGAAGAAATGAAAAGCAAATGAGTCAGACAGAAATTATGATGTAGCTCCAGGAAGTTACCCCAAGTGCGTCCTCCTCTCCGGCTTTCCCGGCTCTCCCCCCGAGACAGCAAGACCAGCCCGTCCTCCTCCCCTCGGCCCGCTCAGTGTGACGATGAGAGGTGAAGACCTTTACGACCAGCCACTACCACCTGATGAACAGTAAATATGTTTTCTCTTCTCTATGATTTGCTTAATACATTATTGTCTCCACTTCACTGTATTGTAAGAACACAGTATACAATCATAAAACATACAAAATGCGTGTTGTTTAAATTATTGGAAAGCTTCCCATCAACAGTAGGCTATTGGTAGTTAAGTTCTGGGGGAGTCAAAAGCTTTACACAGATTTTTCATCTGAGCAGGGGGTGGCGTTCCCAACCCCTGTGTTCAGAATAATATGGTATTAGCGCAAGGACAGACCTAAGGACCAACGGGACAGAGAGACCAGAAATAAACCCTCACGTATGTGGTAAAATGCCTTTGACAGTGGTGCCACGGCCATCCAGTGGGGAAAGGGCAGTCTTCAGCAAACGGTGTTGGTGAAACTGATTATTCTCTTGCAAACGGCCGAAGCTGGACCCTTGCCCAACACCATACGCGAAATCACATGTCTGACAAGAGATCACTCAACAGAACACGGAGAAAAGCCCTAAAACTCAACAAGAACAGCAAGTGAACATACAAATGAGCTAAGGGCTTGAACGGAGATGTCTCTAAAAAAAGACACACAAATGGCACATGAAAGGATGCCCAACGTCACTTATCATCAGGGAAACGCAAGTTAAAACCGCAGTGAAACATATTAGCATAGCTGCCAGCAAAAGAAAAAACAGCAGATAAGAAACGTCCAGGAGGATGTGGAGAAAAATCAGAAAACACCTGCGCTGCTGGTGGGAATATACAACAGTACAGCCACTGTGAAAGACGGCACGACAGTGACTCAAAACATTTAGAATAAAATTAACACAGGACTCGGCAGTTTTGCTTTTTGATACATACCCCAAAGACTTGAAAACAGGGCCTCAAAGAGATATTCGTACACCTCTGTTCATAGCGGTATCATTTGTGACAGCGAGAACACAAAAGCAACCCAGTGTCCTTTACTAGACGAATGGATACGCAGAACGTGGGTGCACACACACTAGGACGTTATTCAGCCTTAAAACGGAAGGAACTTCTAACAGACACTGCAACGCGCAGGAACCTTGAAGACAGTCACTGCATGAGGCACTCGCATGGGGTCCCGAGAGCAGGCAGGTTCAGACAGGCAGACGGCAGAGTGGCAGGTGCCCGGGGCTGCAGTGGAGGGTTGGGGAGTGAGTGTCTCATGGGTTTGGGTTTTACAAGATGAAAAGAATTGTGGAGATGGATGCTGGTGACGGTTGTGTACCATTCAAAATGCACCTAATACCTCTGAATTGTACACTTAAACATGGTTAAGATGGTAGGTCAATTTTATATTAGGAGCATTTTAGCAAAGTTAATTAAATTTTGATACAACAGGAGAATCTAGCCACATGTGAGCCCCAGAGAAGTGAGGGCCACATTAGTGCCCTGCTCCGGTGCTCACCTGCCCAGAGCTCGAGGAGCTCCAGGAGATGTGGTCAGCTTTCACAAGTCAGGAGAGCCTGGGTGGCACTCCCCACACTGCCATTTCTCAGCTCGGTGGCATTAGGGAGGGAACTACCCCTCTCTGTGCCTCAGTTTGCTCTGCTGGAAACAGGGTGGGGGCAGTACCTGTGTAACCTGATGGAACAGAGGCCAAGCCCTCCACACACCCCAATTGCTTGGCACTCGGGGACCCTGAGTGCTGAGGGTACTTCACTGACGCAGGAACAGGCTGGTCCCCTGTGTCTGTGACTTTGCAAATGTTTCAGGCACCACAAAGACCTATAATTACTCCCAGTGCTACAGCAAATGAGCGATAAAATGCAGGAGGTCCCCCCATAGCTGCCCACCTCCCAGCACGGACCACCTCCATGCACTTCCTAAGTCAACTTCGTTTTCACAGACCAGACATGCACCCCACGTATGTATCAGTTCCTGTGTTGACGAGTTTGTTAGAGTCCCTGGGGTGGTCACTCACAGAGGGTTTACTCCACGGCCATAATTCTCCCCAACACTCACCTGTATTCACTCTGCAGGTAAAGGAGGGGGGGCTGCAGGACTGGGGCAGCGCCCCCCATGGCGGGAGGGAGGTGTATCTGCTTATCAAGAAGGGCCCTGTCTCCCTTTGCTTCCTGAACTGGGAAGTCTGCAAGCTGAGCCTACAGAGGAGGCAGGACAGTGTCACTGGAGGAAAATTCCCTGTGGGGCAGCTTCCAGGGCATCTCACGGGCCGGTCCTTGATCTTCACCACGTGCTCGAGAGGCAACATTGGTGCCCCATCTACAGAAGAGGGAACTGGGGCTAAAGTGGACGGGGGCTGGAGTCTTTCCAGGCTCCGTGACACTCTGGTGGGGCCCAGTCTGTCTGGAGGGCAGGACTGGCCAGAGCTTTGCTCTGCCCAGAGGCACACAATGGGGTGGACTCTGCGGGCTCAGAGATTGGGCCAAGGAGTGGAAGGGGGTCTGGAGACACTGTCCCCTGCCTACCACTGTTTCCAAACTACATGTTCCAGAGGCCCACCTCTGGATACCTCCTGAACCCCATCTGAAAGACACTGGGTCCTCCTGGCCCCAAATCCAGAGACAGAGAGGAGGGGTTTCTATTCTGAAGCCCAAACCCTGGTCCCTCTGCAAGCCAGTGGCCACTGATATGCTTCTGGGCTTTCACCTGGTTCAGAGGTTGGGGAGCCAGCTCCGAGTCCCCTGAAGGTTCAGCCTCACCCCTTAGGAACCACTCTGGGAGAAGATGTTACAAGTCTGTTCCCAGAAGCAGGCCCTGAAATAAGGATCTGTGTGCTCTCAGGGGAATGTGGGCTGGAGTAGGGGAAGGTGAGGGAGGCTGGTGAGCGCGGCACCATCTCAGGCTCAGCCCCAAGTCACCCAAGAAGAGGCTGCCCTGGCTAAGATGAGGAAGCTGGGCGGGTATGTTTCCTCCAGCTGTTGGTCATCAAATTAGGGCCACCCTGGGGAATGCGTCCTTCTGTCTCCATGCACGTGGCAAGTTGTTCACTGAGCCCAAACAGTGAGGAGAGCCACAGGGCGGCGCTCAGGGCAGGGTGCCTGCACAGGTACGGAGTAAGCAGCCCTGCCTGCCTCCAGCTCTGCCGACAGGGACCCTCCATGTGCCCCTGTTCTCTAGGGGTCTTTGGTCTGGGGTTCCCTGACCATGATAGGTAGGTCAGGACACTGGAAGCTTCAGCCCAGGCTTACCCAGGAGACTGCAGCTGAGAAAAGATTAGCTGAAGCCAACTGCCCTCAAGCATGGTCCAGACTTTCTTCTCCATCCCAGGTCTATCATCTCCACTGAGCCTGGGATGGTAAGAGCCCAAACTATGAGTGAACCCCTAAACTCTCTCATCTAGTCTCATAGCAACTCATCTCAGCAATACCACCAGCCACCTACTCCATGCG
Source organism: Perodicticus potto (assembly GCA_963574655.1). Lineage (NCBI taxonomy): Eukaryota > Metazoa > Chordata > Mammalia > Primates > Lorisidae > Perodicticus > Perodicticus potto. Next base: position 27,329 of record CAUYRH010075115.1, read on the forward strand.
GGATCACACAACTGTTTAAAAAGAAAAAAAGTTTCTAAATTTTTTTTTAATACCTGTGTTTTGTTGCAGAAGTAGCGTGCCAGATTAAATTTTTAATCATTCTGTAATTTGCTGACCCAGAGCAAAATCAGGACATCAATCTTTTAACTAAATGGACTTATAGCTACTAGCCCTTGGGGACCCTAGGTCAGGCCTTGAATCCAGATTCCATCCCCTGGCTGGCCTCCTCTGGCCCAGGCCCAGCATCCAGAGGGGCTATGCATGGCAGCACACGCTCTGTGAAGCCTGAACATCTGTTCATTTCCTCTTATTTTTGAAACGGATTGAGTAGCAGTAACCATGAGCTCCTACTGAGGACAGAGGCCAGGCCTGGCCCATCAGGCACCCACTGAGAGGGAGCAGGAAGCATGCTGAACACCTAATTCTGAGGCCAGAGGGGTCCCTGTGGGGCAGAAGTTAGGGGAGACTTCCTGGGGAGGCCAGCCTCAAGAGGAGTTTGAAATTTGAAGAAAACTTAAGTAGAGGTTAGAATGGAGTGGTGTATTAGTTACCAGCAGCTGTTGTAACAAGTTACTACAAATGTGGTGATTTAAAATAACCCAGATTATTGCAATTGCTATTTTGGACAGCAGAGTTCCAAAATAGGTATCACTGTGCTAAAACCAAGGTGTCAGCAGGGCTGTTCTTTCTGGAGTCTCTTGTGGAGACTCCATTTCCTTGGCTTTACCTTTTTTTTTTTTAAGACAGGGTCCCAGCCTGTCACCCGGGTTGGACTGACTGGAGGACAGTGAGTGGTGCCATCACAGCTCACTGCCACCTTGAACCCCTGAGCTCAAAGATCCTCCTGCCTCGGTCTCCCAAGTAACTGGAACTACAGAGGTGCACCACCACACCCTGCTGAGACAGGGTCTGGCTATGTTGTCTGGGTTGTTCTCAAACTCCTGACCTCAGGCAATCAGCCAAAGTGCCGGGTTTACAGGCATGACCCACTGCAGCCAGCTGGCTTTTCCAGCTCCTAGGGACTGTCACATTCTTTGACTCATGGCGCCTCCTCCACTTTCGGAGCCAGCAATGGCGGGAGAAGTCCCTCACACTCCATCTCTCTGACCTCCTACTACCCTCTCATCAACTTTTAAAAGCCACTGTGATCACCTTGGGCCTACCTGGATTATCCAGGATAATCTCCCTACCTCAGGTCAGCTGATTAGCAACTTTATTCTATCTGCAACATTAATTCCCTTCAGCCATGGAGATTAGTTGGGATTCCCCAGAGTAACAGATATAATAGGATATAGAGAGATAGATCACAGGAGATTTATTATGGGAATTGGCTCAGGCAATTCTGGAGGCTGGGAAGTCCCCCCATCTGGTGACTGCACGGAGGACAGAAAGGCTGGGTGTGATTCAGTCTGAGTCCAAAGGCCTGAGAACCAGGAGGGCACTAGTGTAAGTCTTGGAGTCCAAAGGCCCCAAAATCAGCACCTCTTACGTCCAAGGGCAGGAGAAAGAGGATGTTCCAGCATAAAGAGAGGGTGAGACTGTCCTTCTTCTGCCTTGTTTTTATATGCAGGCCCTCGGTGGACTGGAGGATGCCCACCCACAGCGGGGATTCTGATCTCCAGAACCCCCTCACAGGCTCTCCCAGAAACAGTGTGGATCAGCTATCTGGGCACCCCTTAGCCCAGTCAACATGTAACATGAGCCATCACGCCATGTGAGGAGACATGGACACAGCCACATGGAGCAGCCCAGCCCAGGAGGAAGAAGACACTGAACAAAGGGTGAAATCTCTCCCGACCCTCGCCTTGCGAGTGCCTCACGGGCTGGCCAATGTCCCAAAGCAAATACAATGACATACAAAGCAAGAGAAAGTGACCTAGCATCCTAGTCCACACTGGGCTTCAAAATATGCCACTTTCCTTGTGTACAACAAAAGTAAATAACACTGATAAGGGTTTACCCTGCATCCAGCCATTGTCCCCCGCGTTTTGCCAGGCCACCAGCCAGTGAACCATCCAGGTGACACAGAGTGAACAGCCACCAGGGGAGAGGCTCATGGTGCCTGCAGACAAAATGGAAAATCCTTCCTGCAAAACCAGGCTCTGCCAGTGGACCTGGGCTTTAAAGAGATGGAGGGAGATGAGACATTTGCGTTCAACTCAAGCGATGAGATGAAGTTCGGTCTTTTCACAGAAGGGTGACAAGGTGTTCAAAGAGCCGTACTTGGCCACTGATTTACTGCATTTCATAAAAGCTGGCAAACCATAAAAGGCACTATCTGTATTGAACTTCACCTCTATACAGAGATATAAAACGGATTGCCGCCTTTACTGGTATCTAAGATAAAGAGTTGTTAACGTATTAATTTTGTTCCCTTGGGCTTATGAGAGGTTGAAGAATGAACAAACATCACAGCATCACCTGCCTCCCCTCACAGAATATGGGATGACCCACTGGCTCCTTCAGATGCTGAGAGCTGCAGAGCGGAGAGCTGGGACCAGCCTGCCCAGGGACGGTGCCCCGTACAACCTGCAGGTTTTCTCCCGGGTCCCATCCTGCATCCGGGAAGGAGTCTAAGATCCCCTCAGGTTTCCTGGGTCCACGAAGAGACGTCAGGAGCCAGTCCACCCATATCCCATCCCTGGGTCAAAAGCAGCTGGCCTCTGCAAGTGTCTACCTTAACCAATCGTATGATTTCTCTTAATCGTCACAGCAGCACGGCAACACGGGGATGTTATCACGGCCGTCTTTGCTCTGTCTAAGGTGAGAACAAAACTCAAGCTCCATCAGATATGGTTAAGATTTGAATTCACTTTTTTAAGTCTTCTGAGCTCAAGTTCTCACTGCTGCACTGAGAATCCTGACTTGGCTGAAGTGGGCAGCGGCCCCATAAGGCAATTCTCATTTTCAAAGTGCTTTGCTGGGGGAGTGTGTGACCCTCCTATGCAGTATGCGCACGCACCTACTACATGCCAGGATTCCTCAGGCTCCAGGGTAGCCCAGCAACCAGGAGAGACACTTGCACTCATGAGCCTTTCATGCAAAATTATGCCACCTAACATTTGCCTCTTGGGGGGTCTTTCACACCGTTCTCAGTTCAGTTCTGTGAGCCACTGAATATTTATGAAGCACTTAACACGTGCCAGACTCTGGCTATTATTAGCATGTTGACTCTTGTCTTCATTTTCTGGATTAGAGAAATAATAAAGAAAATTACCTAAGGTCATTCAGTGGGTGAGTGTGTGTAAAAATAACTAGAGGTGTCATTTCTCAAGGATGTGCTGTGTGCCACTACACCAGTGCTTTACCCCTCCGGTCCTTACGATAACCTTTAAGATAAATGCCACTGGCCCTTTTGCAGGTGCAGAATTGGGCTCTGGCATGACGGGGATTGTCCATGATGTATGTACAGGTGGACGCAGGGCTCGGGGTGCACTAAACACAGGTCACCTGACTTCTGCTTCTGCCCATGGTAGACAGACCAGGCAAGGCTTGTCCCACAGCCATAACCAACTGAGAAATAGGACAAAACAAAGAAAACAACGGTTTGGGGATATTGGGCAATAATCAAAGCAGACTGTAGTCTCCAAAACAAGACAGCAAGTGAGGGGAGCCCCAGGTTGCCCAGACCATGGTGCAGGAGAGGGAACTCAGAGCATGGCGACCACCCTGAGCTAAGGAAACAGAGGCTGGAGTTCAGGGAGGTGGACATGGTTAGACATTACTCGGGAAAGTACTAGACAGAAGGGGGCCAGTGTCTCCTTACACCTTTAAGGAATGCTACATCACACTTGGACGGAATAAAATGGCACAAGGATGGGAACTGTTAGCTGAATAACGCCCAGAGCTCATACAAGACCAAGAGGCAGTCAAGCTCCAACCAGCCAGAGTGGAGAGACACCGGCTGGCATCCAGAGCATTCTGTGAGGACCGTGGAAGCGTCACTTCTTGGCAGTAGGGCTGAGCCAGTCACACAGTAGTGGGTGATCCAGGTGCCTGCCTCCCTCGACACCTGCAAAGCTTAAAATAAGCCATGAAAGACTTTAAGTTGTATTAAGGTTAAAAGTTGTGAGTTGTAAAAAGACCAAAAGTTGACCTGCAAACAACTTAGCTGCCAGCCAGATCAAAATGATACCATTTCAAAAGGAGCAAAATACCAACACCCAAAAATGCAAGTTCACAATGTCATGCAAACAAACAAAAAAAAAAAAGATTACTAGACGTATAAGAAGAAAAATGTGACCCATCACCAGGAGAAAAATCAATCCATAGAAAGAGACACAAAAATGAGAGATGATGATTAGTAGACAAGAGCTTTGAAACAGACATTACAAACACATTAAAGAATTTCCGGGAAAATGAAACCTAATGATAAGAGAAATGTACCAAATAGGACTTCTGAGGCTAAAAAACACAGTGTCTAAAAAAAGAAATTAAATGGGTGGGCTTAAAAGCAGATTAGACACCAGAGAATAAAAAATCAGATCAGTGAATAGGCACTCTGGGAAAATAACAGTTGGTCTAACATATGTGCAATTGGAGTCAGAATCAGGAACGAATATAATATACTTGAAGGAATACTAACTAAAATTTTCCACATATCAATGAAAAACTATGATCCCAGTGCTCAAAACTCAAAGCCTAATAAATGCAAAACACAAAGAAAATAAAAGAAAGGAAATGCAAGATATCTCATAATCAAATTGCTGGAAACCTCTGATAAATCATAAAAGCAGCAAGAAAAAAAAAATTAAACGAAGAAAGAATTCCTGCTTACTTCTCAGAAACACTGTAAGCCAGACAGCAATGACAGGACACTTTTAAGTACTGAATGGTATGGGGGGAGACCTCCCACACTAGAATTCTATAACCAGCAAAAACACACCAGGAAAGCAAAATAGACATTTTCATGTTCACTATATATGAAAATCTGGGTCTACGCAGATTAATAAAGAGCCTGTGGAATAATTTACATGCAGCTAAATGCAAAAGCTTTCTCATTTTTAATTTCTTAATAGGTCATCTAAAGAAAATATTATGTTGATAATATAATATAATATAATCTTGATAAACAAGATTTCTACCATATATAAAGTGTGTGGTAACAACAGTGCAAAGGGGCAGGCTCAGTGGCTCACACCTGTAAAACCCAGAATTTGGGGAGGCTGAGATGGGACAGTTGCTTGAGCCCATAAGTTTGAGGTTGCAGTGAGCTATGACTCTGCCACTGCACACAGCCTGGGCAACAGAGCAAGACTGTTTCAAAAAAAGAAAACAAATTGCACAGAGGAATTCAGCAAGATCACAAGATACAATATCAATACATAAAAACCAATTTATTTCTACATACTAGCAATGTATTATTTCTACGTACTAGCAATGTATCATCAGAATGTGATTTTTTTTAATAGGATTTATAGCAGGGCTGGAGTTTGAGATCAGCCTGGGCAACATAGCAAGACTCTGTCTCTACAAAAACAAATTTAAAAATTAGCCAGACTTAGTAGCACATGCCTGGAGTCCCAGCTACTCGGGAAGCTGAGGCAGGAGGCTCGCTTGAGCCCAAGAGTGAGATGTGATCACACCACTGCACTCCAGCCTGAGTGACCAAGTGAGAGCCTATCTCTTTAGAAAATTGCATTTACCATGGCATCAAAAAAACATTTGGTACTTTGGAATGAATTGTTTTTACTTCTTTTTCTCAGTTGTATAGGGGTATAACTTACATAAAATAAAACCCACCAATTTCAAGTGTATGATTTATACAGACATGCATGATCAAAAAGTATCACAACAGTGAAGGTACAGAATGCTCCCTCTGGCCCTGGGCAGTGATTCTCTCCCTCTAGCCCCTGGTCCCTGAAGACCAGTGACCTTTTTCTGCTATGGTTGTTTTACCTTTCTGAAATGCCATAGAAACAGAATCGTACACTGGAAGTCTCCGGGCCTTTCATCTTTCACTCAGCATGACAACCTCAGACCATCCACGAGGCTGTGTGCATTATCAGTCCTGTGTAGATGAGCGGTCTTGCATTGTGTGAATATACCACAATCTGTTCAGCCTTTCACCGGTTGAATGATAACTTGGTTTTTCCAAGAAGAGCTGCTGTAAATGGTTGCATACAAATCTTAAATGTATGTTTTTTGTTTCTTATATTAAAACCTAAGCATAAATGTATGTTTTTGTTTCTTATATTAAAACCTAGGCATACAAAACCAATTATAGGGTTATATCCAGACAGTTTTCTGGATAACTGTATCTTAGCACCGTAAGAAACTATCAAACCGTCTCTCAGGCAGATGTAGCATTTTGCAGTCCCATCACCAATTCCAAACCACGTGGGGGAAAAAAATCTACATATATGACAAAGTACTTAACTCCAAAATATGTGAAGAAGGCTCAGCGCCTGTAGCTCAGTGGCTAGGGCGCCAGCCACATAACACCGGAACTGGTGGGTTCGAATCCAGCCCGGGCCAAATACAACCAAAAAATAGCCGGGCATTGTGGCGGGCACCTGTAGTCTCAGCTACTTGGGAGGCTGAGGCAACAAGAGAATCACTTAAGCCCAAGAGTTTGAGGTTACTATGAACTGTGACACCACGGCACGCTACCCAGGGAGATATACTCTGTCTCAAAAAAAACAAAAACAAAATGCGTGAAGAAGAACTGCATCTTAAGAAGAGAACAGATAATCCAACCTAAAAACCGGTGGAAGGTTTGAACAGTCACTTCGTGAAATAAGACACATGATGTTCCCGCATGTAATGCAGATTAACATATATACACATGTAAAACACGTCACTTCATAAGCCAATGGCCAATAAAGCACAAGAAAACGTGTGCACACTGTTAGTCACCAGGAAATGCACCTGAAAAGCTCAATGAGAGGCAACACCACACACACTGGAAAGGCTGAAATTTAAAGAGCGACATGACCAAGTATCACTGCGGATGTGAAGCAAGTGACAGTCTCATACATGCTAGTTGGGGTATAAAATATTCCAGCCGCTTTGACAAACACCATGGAGGTTGTTTACAAAGTCGAACGTACCGTTACTGTTCGACCTAGCGATTATACTCCCTGATATTTTTCCAAAAGAAAGTAAATCCATACTTCCTAGAAGTTATATGAAGGCAGATCCTGGATTTGACCCCCCTGGGGACCAGAGTGGAGGCGGAGATACTGAAACTGGGTCGAGGGCAAGCGGCTCCTGCTCCTGGTCTGAGAAAATTAAACTTAATTCAAACTGAGTGCAACTCAGCACTCCAGCCACTGCTACGCGTACAAAAGAAAGGCACCCAGTGTGCCGAGAGCCGTCTGCACACTCGTGCTCTCTGAACCGCCACTCACAGTGATGAGAGAGCCGTCTGCACACTCGTGTTTTCTGCAGCTCCACTCACAGTGACCGAGACTGGGATGGACCCAAGTGCCCGCACACTGATGAGTTGATAAGGAAAACGTAGGGCATGTATACCATTCAGCTATTAAAAAGGAGGCCGTTCGACCATGTGTAACAACACAGATGCAACTGGAGCTCATGTGCTCAGTGAAATGAGGTCGGCACAAAAAGGCAAATATTATATGTTCTCAGGCATGTGCCGGAGCCAACAAAGCTGATCCCATGGGGGTAGAGAGCAGAACAGTGGTTACCAGAGGTTGGGAAGGGGGAGGGTGAATAACAGGTAGAAAAATGGGGTTTGAGAGGAGTAAGCTTTAATGTGTGAAGGGACAGCGTGGTGACTATAGTTAACAATTTATTATACTTCAAAGTAGCTACAGGACTTGAACCCCGGAAAGAAGAAATAATTAATGTTCAAGGACATGAAGCTCCTAACTATCCCAATCTCGTCACCACGCTTGTTATCAAAAGACCACATGTGCCCCCGAAATATGTGCAACTGTCATGTATTAGTTTTTTAAATGTTTTAAAAACTTTAAATGCTGAGGCAACATAAAATTATAAAACTTTACCTCACAAACACTGGGGCTAGATGTGGGAAATAGATTGACTACAAAGATGCATAAGAGAATTGGGGGCGACTCGATGGGCCCCCAGGAAGGCTGAACCCCTAGCACCAGCCACTGGGGCACTGCGGCCACACCCCAGGCAGCCTGGCACCTGTGTCTATGACTTGGGTAGGGCGTGACCAGACACCACGCTCCCTCTGCTTCCTTATGCCAATATTTTCATCATATATTTACAAATGAAATCTGAAACTTCTCCAGCCTGAGTCAGACCCAGGTGGCCATACGGGCTTTAGGGTTGCCTGTCTCCCCCTCTCCTTCCTCTGTCCCTCCGAGACACCTCCCTGTCAGTCAAGGCCCCCTTCCCAGGGCACTGGTGAGTTCCGCCGTGTCTGTGCCCGACAGGTGCTGGCGCTCACCCAGAGCCATTAGCTTTACCCTGTGCCTTGGGATCCCTGCTGGGATTCAGTGGAGGAGGGTGGTGTTAGGGGCATTAGGAACATTTCAGGGGCTGGAGGAGGGGACGGGGAGAGGCAGCTCGGAGGGAGGGGCACCAGGAGCTGCTGTCTGTGTCCAGTCCTCCCCCCAGAGCCACTGTCCTTTACCTGGGTCCCTACCCAAGTTGTAGTTCTCGGCCACTGAAGCAAGAAGGTCAGAGGAAGCTCAGGACTCAGTCCCTGAACCCCTGCCACAGGGCACTGCTGTGGTGGGCAAAGCGTGGAAGACATGGGACCATTCCTCTCCTGCCAAGCCTTTTCCTACGGTATCACAACCACTGTCGATGTCTCTAAGATTGTCCCAAGGCCACAGGGCAGACAACTGCTGAGCAGAGCCCCCCAAAGCCTGCACCCCATCCGATAATACTGTGATTCCCAGCAAGTCCACTGAGCTCTCTCGGTGAGGCTAAAGCCGACAGCTGTGACGTTCTCCCCGAGTGCTGGGTGGGTGACCATGGCAAGGCTCCTGTGGGATGCCCTGGAGACAGTCAGAAGCATTAATGACATTACTGGCAATAATCCCCTAAAACTGTGACCAAAACATAACCACCTGAGATGCATTAAATCCCAATCACTTCCGTGACTGTGACAGGAGGCGAGGGCAGGAACGTGGCTCTGGGTGCGCCATGCCATCCTCCCCTCCCGCTCTAGGCACCGGGGACGTGCCCACATACATCTTTCTTCTTAACATTTCCACCTGGGCTGTCCCAGTCACCATCCAGCCACAATCAAGTTCCAATTAACTCCTGGCCCCAAATTAGACAGGGAGGCCCCACAGATGAGCACCCACCGCAGAAGCACAGAGACGCCTGGCTCCCAGGAGGATGCTGCCCTGTTAATTACATTTGCTGATTGCTACTTAACTGCTCAGACTCACCAGGAAGGCACCATGCTTCCCTCGCTGGGTTCTGACATTTGTGAGCAAGATGTAATGGTGAGACTAGACACAGAAGAATCCCCACTGCCCTGACTCCACTGGCAAGGCCCAGGGCACCTTGGCTAACCCCTGCCAACCTCCTGGGGCCCAGAGGGCCCCCCCATCTGAGAGGGGCTGGGGGATTAAGAAACTGCAAGGGACAGGGGCATTTCCATTTCCCCAGCTCTGTCATGTGTCACTCCTAGCTACACAGGCAGGGGAAGGACAAGTGTGTCTTACAGCCCAGCCGTGGAGCCCCAGCCTTGGGCATCATACTGTGCCAGAGCTGATTATTTGGGGTGTCGAGTTCTGTTTATAGAACAGAACAGAACAGAAATGACCCATTTGCCCATAGAGTCCCTAAATTGTTCACATATGCTACGGTTTGAATGTATTCCCCACAATTCATGTGGTGGAAACAATCTCCAATGCAACAGTGCTGGCAGTGGCATCTTTAAGGGGTGATGAGATCCTGGGGGCTCCCCTCTCAGGGAGGGGTGAGTTACTGCAGGAGTGGGGTCCTCAGGGAATAAAAGCCGCCTCCCTTCCCTCTCTCTCACCCCTCCTGCTTCTGCATGGAAGTCCCCTCAACCTTGGACTTCCCAGCCTCCAGAATTATAAGAAATAAATCTCTGCTCTTTATATATCACCCAGTCTCAGGTATTCTGTCACAGCAGCACAGAACAGACTAAATCAACATGTCACCCTCTCTCACAGTGATGCCAACGTGGCCACTCCCTCTCCACGTCTTTGCTCCTCTGAGCATGGGTTTTCCAGTCATAACAAGCAATGATTTAGTGAGCTGCACACTAAGAAACACTACATTTCCATCCCAGAATATTAACTGGAACTTCCCCGCCTTCCAGCCCATCCTGTGGTTGTCCGCTAATGGTCTCAACCATCACTCTCCCTCTCTTCTCCTGGTGTCAGAAAGCCTGTCCCCTGCATGGGGGACACTAGTCTGACCAGCCGGGGCCCAGCTTCCCTGCCTCCCTTGCAGCTAAATGTGGCCACCTGACGAAGCCCGTGGGATGCCAGCAAATGCAATATATGCAACTTCTCAGACACGTTCTCAAAAAGAAAGATGATTTCCCTCCAGTTTTTCTTCCCCGTGTCTTGGAAATGAGGTCAACTGCAACTCAGCAGCTGCTCATGGAGACTAGCAAAGCCTTCCCAATACTCAGACTGCATATGAGAAAGAAAACAACATTAATCTTGGTTTAGCCACTCTCCACTGGGATCTATTTGTTATGGTATCTTACAGCCTCTCCTGTAAATGATATAAATCCCCAAATCCTCACCCTATTCCTGAGGGGGGAGGGAATCTCTTGTCTTCACTCCACACCTGGCATCAATCAGAGTTCTTGGCTGCGAGCAAAGACATTGGCTCTAGGTAAATTCAGTACATGCAAACACATACACACACACAAAAGAAAGGTGTCAAGAGCCTTACAAGTCTATAGAAAAGTGAGCGACTGGTCTTTAAAACAGGAATTACGGAGGAATAGTCAGGAAGAATTAAGAGCAAGGTTGCCTGGCCCACATTGCCTCCAGCACCTCTGCTGGGAAGACTCTTACTGAATTCTCCCCATCAGCCTGTGTCACACTGTGCAGCCTCCAAGATCTGTGAGAGCGTCTCAGGGGCTGAGTGCAGGACACGCGTACTGGCTGTGTGGAGGAGGGAGGGGACAGCATCCCCTCTGGACCACACTCAGCAGGAATTCACTGCTGAGCGTCACTGGGAGCGTCCATCCCAGCACTCTACACCCAAGACCCTGGTGACTCTGAGAATCCCAAGGCCTCACACTTAAGGAAAACAGAAAATATTGAAACATCAAAAATGTGGGCCCTTTTTTAAAAATTTGAAAGAAGAAAGGTTTGAGTTCTCAGCCAAGCAGCCATTCCAACAGGAGCCTGCAGTCGGGACCACGCTGTGCCCTGCCTCCCGAGAGCCACCCCAGGACAACATCATTATCCCCAGGAGTGCTCTGGACTAGAAATGAAAGCCATATCCATCTTGCCAACATTTGCCCTCGTGCACGAGGCCAGTCAGCTTGCTGTGCGGACCTCACAACCAACACATTGATTTTCAGGGAGGAACACGCAGACACGGGGGTCGGAAGGCTCACATATGCAGAACCCACTCACTCCCTCCCCGGAGGAAGACACCCAGGCCAGGAGAGCCGACTATAATCAGAATGCTGTTTGGCGAGCAAGGAATCAGAACAAGGGCAAATATTTAACTTGGGAGAACCTGGCGCTTCCATCTCATTGCAAAGGTGGTCTTTCCAAGGCCCTGGAATACAGAAAAGCCAGTATTAGAGGCTCCTTCTCCCCTGGACAAGGCAGGGCGCAAAACAATCCAATCATTTGGGAAACGTGTTGAGGGTCCGCCATGTGCTACACTGTGGCAGCCGCAGGGACAGAGTGGTGTGTCAGGGACCCAGGGACCCGTGCAGGGTCACGCTGCGAGGAGAGCAGCGTCAAGAGGCAGCGGGGGAGGCAGATGGGGGCAGGGGCCTGTGCGGCCTTTAGGCTCAAGGAAGTGGGTTTGAAATTTGTCTCAGTGAGATGGGAACCCAGTGTATTTGATTCATATTCTAATGAGGAAAATCTCGGCGTTCCCCCAAGAAACTATTGCAATAACCCAAAAGGGCCACTTGGCCTATAGGGGTGGCCATTGGTGTGGAGAGAAGAGGGAAGTTTGAGGTAAATGTGGGGGCAGGACGTACCGGCAGATGGGATGTGGGGGGAGGGGAAGGGCCGCAGGGTGATGTGCATTTCAGATCTGACCTGCAGGTGGGAGGTGGTGCTGTTGCTCAAAATGAGACACACAGGTCCCAGGAGGCTCCTCTCAGCTCGGTTCTCAACTTACTGAGAAATAAAACTAAGAAGTGGTAGACAGAAACCAAAACATCACCTCTGACAGGGACACGAGAGAGCTGTGCCCTCGGGGCTTCTGCAGTTGAGGAGGGAGTTGCTGAGTTCTTCTTCCCAGGTAAGTCACTCGCCCTCCCAGGGAGCAGGCCCAGGGAAGGGGCAGAGAGATGGGCAGTGTCTGACCAGCAAAGGGGAAGTCCAACCTCACAGACCGAGCGGGGACAGGTCTACAGGGGATGCCTCTGAGACGCTGGTCGGAAGTCAGTGCAGAGCCATCAAGGACACCGTCGGCTCGGGTTGGAGGAGATTGTCTGGGAAGGAGCCACCCTCTGGACTCAGGCACACACACACATGCTCTGGTCCGAGCTGTGAGATCAAATGGTACCACTGGGGAGAGGAGCACAGGGAGAGCTGAAGACGAGCCAGGACTGAGGCCCCAGTGAGGGCCAGAGGCTGGGCGGGTCCGGTCCATCCATGCTCCTTCCACGCAGACTTGCCCAGTGCTCGGCCGCTCAGGCCTTTCTCTGCCTCCTGCCTGGCTCCTCCCCAGAGGACAAGAATACTGTACGTGTGAGTTTGGAAAGAAGAATAGATCCATGCTTGCTATGATCTCAGTGCAACCCCCAAAATGTAGAGAGCTAGTTGCCAATGTGATAGCATTGAGAGGCGGGGCCTTCGGAGGTGATTAACCCACGAGGGTGGAGCCTGAATGGATGGATTAGAGCCCTCACAAAGGGGGTCCGGGGAGTCACCTCATTCTCTCTCACTCTTCCGCCAGGCAAGGATGTGGCACAAAGGCCCTCAGCAGATGCCAAACACCAGGGACTTGGTCTTGGACTTCCCAGCCCCAAGCACTGTGAGAAGTGACTCTCTGTCCTTCATAACCACGTCTCAGGTAACTTCATCACAGCAGCACAGACAGACTGAGACAGGGCTGTCCAGCCCTTTCCTCGTGTCCCTTTTCTCTTGGGAATAAGTCCGGCACTCGCAGGAACACACATTCCTCTCTGCTCCTGACCTCTCCAGGTCAGCCTTACGAGTGCCCTGCCCCACAAGAGGAGACCTGAGGGGCCCAGCTCGGCCCACGGCCACCCAGCAAGGGGAATCTGCCCAAGCCTGAGGGTCAGATCCAGAGAGTCCAGGTGTCTGCAGGTACCAGCCACACCCTCCAAGGACTGCCATGGCCACAGCAGAGACAACTTGAGGATTTTCAGCAGCTTTATTCCTTGTCTCATTTCTCAGCTGGTTCATAACCAAGGAGGGGAAAATGCCACTATTTCTTGGGCCCACTGGAACCCCAACACCAGCCCTGATGAAGAACCCCGTAGACAGGCCCAGCCCTAGTAATCATCACACACCTCCCCTCAGCACGTCTGTGGCTTACGAGCCCCAGTGCTGATCAGCTCGGTGATCCTAACACTCAGGTCAGGGTCCAGTGTGGGGCCTGGGCTCCATTCTGTCTCCACAGTTACTTGCATACTTTAATCCATTGTAGAGAAAATCTTATTTCTACATTTCTGTGAAGAGGCCGCCTCTTGCCTTGAAGTATCAACGCTGTGCCCATCTGGAATTTGGATTCATCATTACAGAGACTGGGCCGACATTTCTTCACGTTGTATCTCACAGCGAAGTAATGCCCCTGGTGACCTCTGACACCCACAGGAGTGCTCATTACAAACAATTATTATACCATACTCGGCAGCAGAGAGGGAGCTGCCGCACATACGTGGAAATAATAAACATTCTGCTTCGTTTAGAGAAAACGTTTCTCCACTGGAATGTCGGTCCCCTTGCTCTGCTTCTCCCCAGGCAGCTCAAGTTGGTGTCAGCATTGCCCAGGATGTGCGCTGTAATATATACTTACTTGGGTGCATGGCCAAATCGTTCTCTGCTCCAGGAAAGGATTCACTTTAGGACAAGCCTGGTGTGAGGTGCGGACTTGTTTACACCCTGGTAGACTTTCAGTCGAAATTTGCCATAAGGGAAAAAGAAGGTCACTGTATAATGATGAAGGAGTCAACTCGTCGAGAAGACGCAACAACTATAAACCCATATGCACCCAACACTGGGGAACCCACATGTACAGAGCATCTGTTTACGGCTGAATAGTATTCAAACAACACGTACATAAACAACCAGTAGATGCAGGGGAAAGGGGGAAATTTTAAAGTATCTGAGACTGGCCAGGCGCGGGGGCTCACTCCTATCATCCCAGGACTCTGGGAAGCCAAGGCAAGCGGATCCCTTGAGCTCAGGAGTTTTAGAGCAGTCTGAGCAAGAGTGAGACCCTGTCTCTGCTAAAAATAGAAAAACTAGCTGGGTAATGTGGTGGACTCCTGTGGTCCCAGCCACTCAGGGGGCTCAGGCAAGAGGATCTCTCAAGTCCAAAAGTTTGAGGTTGCTGTGAGTTACGTTGCCACAGCACTCTACCCAGGGCGACAGAGTGAGACTCCGTCTCAAAAAATAAGTAAATAAATAAAAGTATCTGAGATGAAGGAAAATGAAAACAAAACATATCAAAACTCGGGATGTGGCTGAAGCAGGTCTAGAAGAGGAGTCCTGGTGATAAACACCTCCATGAAGAAAAAAGAAGGATCTCAAATGAACCTAACTTTATGCCTCAAGGAATGAGAAAAAGAACAAACTAATTCTAGGCTTAGAAGGAGGAAGGAAAGTACAAAACTTAGAGCAGAAATAAATGAAATGGAGACGAGAAAGACAGTGGGAAAGATCAACAAACTCCCTGTTTAGGGACCAAACTCTAGACGCAGCTGCATGGGGGGTCAGGTCTTCAGTGTGAATTGGGGCAAGGGGTCACCACACAGTTGCTTCTGTCCAACCTCTCGAGCCCAGAGAGCCTCGAGAATGGTACTTCCCTAACCCCTGATCAGCCGCTCCTACCTGATGGGTGCTTTCTCCTACCCTGTCAGCTCTGCGCCACCCTGCTTTGGGGAGAGAGAGGCCCAGACAAGAACAGGTGACTCACACCGTGATGGGGGGTGGAAAATGAAAGATCCCCAAGGGCATGTCCTGGAGCAGGAAGAGAGGTGGCTCGTCCTTCCACCTGCATTCAGAACACAGCCCCCATCACCCCATTTCCATCCCAGGCCCTCAGCAGGCTTCTCAAGGCAAGGACAAGAAACTACGCCAAGGTGATTTTCCAGGACAAAATCTGCAGAAGAGAGGCCTTCCAGTCAGCCCCAAAGTGACCAGAGAACTAACGAGGCAGAAATCCCTGTTCCCTGGGCACTCCAGGACCAGAGGCCAATCTCTACCAACGCAGAGAGATAATGGAAGGCCTGGGATTCACAGAGTCTGTTGACTCAGCTCTCAGGGGCCCCCTCTGGTTCTGCCCTTCGATTCTTCTCCCTGTGGCTCCTGACTCGGGCCCCAGCCTTTGTCTATCTTGCTGGCGTCTCTCTCGAAGTGAAGCCAAGGATTAGCTAATATTTGCAGACAGAAAGGGCTCCCTATAGACCAAACACAAATGCTGTTATGCCTGCGGCCCTGGCTGCTCTGAGATCCAATCGCAAACCCGAGTTGCCCATTTAGGCATAGCTAAGAGTAACGGAGAAGGCGCAGCAGCCTTGAACTCTATGTGCAACTCCAGAGCGCGGTCGCAGAGATGACCCTGCACAGAGCAGAGAACGGGTGTCCTTCCTGGAGTCCACCTCAGACAGAGGGGAAGGAGCTCAGCAGGGGTCTTCTAAGACCAAAGATGAGACCACCACAGAAGATGTCACTGAGCACAGTCCTGCCAGTGTGGTCCCTGGGGGCACTTCGGGGAGGAAGGGAGAACCTCTGGGTTCCAAGTGGGCTCCTGGAGGGGGACCCAGCCTGCCTACTGCTCAGGTGCATGGAGCCGCAGGTGCCAGCTCTCAGCCACGGAGCCCAGGGGGTGTGCCAGAAGCACATGCACTTTGGTCCTTCAGCCGTCAGGCAAACTTGAGGCCGCCCCAGCTCTAGCAGGCCTGTGCAGGAGTCCTGGCAGAGTCTGGGATGTAAATTACACTAACAAACTGCTAAATGAAGCACATTCTACCCTCTGACCTTGACAGATAGACTTTCTGATGACCCAGAAGGCCAGGTTCAAATTTAGAATTCCCAGACTCCTAGGAGCTAGGCATCAGGATGCCCATGGCAGCACAGGAGGGCTGGCCCAGACTGCCCTTCCCCCAGGCTCCCCATCTCTGTCCTGCAGGCAGATCAGTCCTGTTCTTAGGGTGGGCTCCCCAGACCACACCAGCCCGGACCCAATTCCTCCCACACCCTCTACTGACAGCTCCTTGCCCATAGGTTTGGCCTGGGAAGATGGACCCAGGTGGGCCCTGAGAGCAGCTCAAGGCTTCAGGGTTGGGGATCCCAGGGCCCCAAGTGCCAGAGTGTGAGTTGGGGGGGGGGCAGGGGGGAGTCACAGGCTCCAGAGAAGCACGGCCTCTGGGCCTGCAGACTCTGGGCTCAGCTGCAGGAGGTCGGGCGGGCCTCCCAGGCCCGGCAGCTCTGAGGCTGGACTGTGTCCATCCCCTATCAACCTCCTCCACTAAAGGCCTCTAAGCCAAAACGTGTCCAAAGGACACAGAGGCAGCCGTCCCAACTCCCCGCAGCAAACCCTCTGGGTACAAAGTGAGATGTAAACAAATTAACGACGAGAATAATGGAAATAACAACACCACATTTCCTTAATTCTAAGACACTCATTCTTGTTTCCTTTCTTGGCTTGTCTGGAATTGGGGCACATTTTATAATTAAGATGAATGCTAAGTACAGCGGGCTCTTCCTTGGGCTCCGGGTGCCTCTGTCTGGTCGGTGGCTCCCCCTGCAGGCAAAGGCATCCTAGACCGGGGCCTTAGGGGTGCCAGTGCAACAGAGAGACCCTCCATGCAATCGGGGAACAAGGGGTGTCCACCAGGATCCTGCCTTGCATGGCGTCCCACCTCTGGGGCTGAGGAGTCCTGGGAGTGGTGGAGGGTCAGGGTGGGGCTCCATCCTGCCTCACCCGGGCCCAGAGCCTTCTTCCCTGAAGCAGGACATGTGCACGAGAAGGGGGACTGGGAGTCCTGGGCTTCTACCCAGTCCCTCCCCCATCCCCCGGGTAAGGGATGGAGCCACAAGTCCTGGCCACACTTCACCTACATCGGATGGGTCAGCCCCACTTCCATCCTACAGATGACTGTGGCAATCACTCCCCACTCCACTCCAACCAGCAAATATTCCAGAAAGAAAAGTTCATTTCCTCAGAGGCCGGCAGGAGCCTCAGCTCACCCTTCCAGTCAATAACTGATTATGTCGCTTGCAAATTCAATTCGCTGTCTGCACCCAGCCTTCCCTGATGGATCCTGACAAGTCTGATTGTTTTGGGGGAATCTGTCAAAGGAAAGGCCTCCCAGGGCAAGCAGACTTCCCCCTACCCCAGGCCCAGGCTTCGTAGGAGCAGGAGAGAGGGATGGCCTGCTCCCCACCCTTTATCTTCCAGGATCCACCAACCATGAGCACCCCGCCCATAAAATCCCCTCCACCCTATTTCAGGAAAGAGTGGAGCATGGGAATTCACCTGCCCTACAGTCACTCTTCAGCTCAGAAGTGTGGGCTGCAGAGGGAGAGCTGGTGGTGCCCCCGACAGGCCAGGGGATGGACAAGGGGACTTCTTGCTGGGGCGTCCTCTACGCAGGTGGGCAGAGAAGGATGCATTCAGTTGCCCCTGAGGTTTGCAGATGACAGATGGCATTACACTGGCTGGTCTTCTAAACCCAAGGACCAGGCTTCCTTCACTAGCGAGGATGTGTGCTGTGACGGTGCCGGGAGCTGGGTCTTCTCCATCCCTTCCTTCACTCATTCCCTGCCATCTCCCAGGTCGGATGCCCAGTCCTCTCACCACCAAAAAATCACTGTTCCTTGTCCTCAACAGGGATCATACATTCAGCTATTCATTCCCCAAACACTTCTTCAGCCTGATCAATGGCCTGGTGAGGCACAGGACTCCGTCCCCACCTTCAGAACAACTCACAGCTCCATGACCCAAAGCAGAAGGATCTCGGAGTTGCCAAACTGTGCAGCCAAGGACCCCTCAGAATCTGTTCAGAGGTGCCAAAAATGATTATACAAAATTTCACTGTAATTATATTTAAACTACTTTTAGAGGTAATGAAAAATCCACACATTTCCAAAGGTGTTAAATGAAAAGTTTCGCACGTCAGAGACTAGCAGTCTGCTTCTTGGCTGACAGGCTACCTCATTCTCGGGGAGAACTTGGAACAAAGAACCACTGCCCTCCTGGAGGATTCCTGCGTAGTTGATGAGGAGGGCTGTGCGTGCACGCTGACGCCACCCACGTGCCAGGCTCCCTAATGCTGGGCAGGGGAGGCCAGAGGCGCGAAGCCCCTTCTCACTGCAGGGGAGTAATCGGCGAGGATAAGACGCAGATATTATCAATCTGGGTAAATTTTAAATGCTTACTTAAAATCTGAAGGATGCCTGTTCAACTTTTCTCTGAATAATAAAGAGCGTAAATCGCCCAAGCCTTGGTACCAATTTAACAGGAAAGAATCTCAGGACTGCAAGGTGGACTTTTAATAAATTATTACTCATAACCTTCCTAGTAGACTTTCCTTACGTGGTAAAAAGCTGTGGAAATAAGACAGTTGCTGAACAGCCTTTCCTAAGCTTCCACTTCAAAATGCCACATGCATGAAAAATCTCAACTATTAAGATTAAACTGGATGCTAATACAAAAGTGATTTAATCACTTATTTACTTTTTCTTA
This sequence comes from Perodicticus potto, assembly GCA_963574655.1. Lineage (NCBI taxonomy): Eukaryota > Metazoa > Chordata > Mammalia > Primates > Lorisidae > Perodicticus > Perodicticus potto. Next base: position 46,349 of record CAUYRH010075115.1, read on the forward strand.
TTTTTGTGATTAATACTTAATAGCAGACTACAGAGAACAGCGTAATGACCACCTACATATCCCCCAACCAGACTTGACCCTACTATATGTGCTCATCAAGAGATCAGACTCTGTGTATTACGTTCACTGATGTACCCCATAGTTTTAAGTTCACAATCGGTACTTGTTGAATGAGTGAATGAACTAAACAGATATTACCAATGTATAAGGGAAAATAATCTGCTAGATTATATCATGACCTCTAACCACCAGGCTGGCGGGCTCAGATCCCACCCCTTGCCACCTGTTAGCTGGGTCACACAGCTAGCAAGTGGCAGTGTCCCAGCCCCTCAGGGCCTTTCATCCAAGGACTCCATCCACTGAGGATCTTTTCCTGAATCAATTATTCCACTAGGGGTTGAAAAATGGTTATTTTCTATATCTAACAATCCTCTACGTTTATGAGCTAAGACTCTTCTCTTAAGAACTATCTCACAGCTATAGCCCAGGGTGGGGGAGGTGGGGGAGGGGAAGGGAGGGGGGAGATTTAATGGAAGGAGGGTAAACGGTGGGATTATTCCTATGGTTCATGTTACAAGGGTACATGTCAGTTCTATTAAGTATAGAGTATAAACGTCTTAACACAATAACTAAGTAAATGAGGTGAAGGCTATATTAACTAGTTTGATGTAAATATTCCAAATTATATTTAAAATCAGCACATTATAGCCCATAAATGCATTAATATATACATGATCTATGTGTTTATGACTCAATTAAAAAAAGAAAAAACTATCCTCCATCAACTAGGGCCATATAGTTTTTTTAAAGGTAAGGAAGAATTTTTCCAATAGCTGGTGTCTCTTTTTTGTTAAAATATATTGTAGAATTCACCCATCAAGCCAGCCAAGACTGGAGTTTTACAGAAAGGTTCATAGCTATAAATTCAATTTCTTTAAGGTCTTTTCAGGTTATCTGTTTCTTCATGAGTAAACTTAGGTACTTTGTGTTTTTTAAGAAACTGACACATTTTCACCTAAATTTATGGATGTGAACTTGTTTATAATATGTCCTCATTACGGTTGGATGATCGTAGGGTTTGTAATGATGTCCCCATTTGCATTCCAAACATCAGCCTTTTATTCTTGCAGACTGACTTGAATTCTATCGATTTTATTGATCTTTTCAATAAAAACAGCTTCTTGCTTTATTGATTTTATTCTATTATTTTTCTTATTTTCAGTTTGATGGTTGTGTGTATTGCTTCCTTCCACCTGTTTATTTTCCACTTAATTTGTTCTTTTTTCCACCTTTTTAGAAAAAAATAGAAAATAAGAACACATCGAAATTTGTGTGTTGCAACTATAACAGAGATTAGAGAGGAATTTCAAGCACTTTATTTTCTAACACAGGCGTTTAAAGCTAGACATTCCCCTCTGAGCTCTCCTTCAGCTGAGTTACAGAGGTTTTGATACACCGTGTTCTTATTTTCACTCAATTCAAAATACTTATTAAGCTCCGTTTCGGCTTCCTTTTAGCCTGAAAGGGTTATTTAGAAATGTGCTGTTTCATTTTCAAGGGTTCCCAGATATCTTTCTGTTATTGATTTCTAGTTTGTAGCTTTTATAACCAGAGAACATACTTTTTATTGCTACAATTCTTTGAAATTCTTGAAATCTGTTAAGGTTTTTCTTAGGGCCCAGAGTTTGGTTTATCTTGATGAGTATTCTATGTACACTTAGGAAGAATGTTCCATCAATGTCAATTAGGTCACACTGAGTGCTGTTTCCCAGTCGCTGAGAGAGGGTGTTGAAGTCTCCTGCTATAATCGTGAATTTGTTGGTTTCTCCTACAGTTTCATCAGGTTTTGCCTCACGCATTTAGAAGTTCTGCTGTGATGTGCATAGTCACTTGGATTGCTGGGTCTTCTTGATGAAGTGATGACCCCCCCCCATAATTATTCACTGTCTCTCTTTATTCCTAGAAATGTGACTTGCTTTCAATTTTACTTTGTCAGATATTATTACAGCCCCTCCAGCTTTCTTTTATTTTTGCATAAAATACGTTTTTCTGTATTTTTACTTTTAGCCTGTCTATATCTGTATATTTAAGTGGATTTTTCATACATAGAATATAGTTGGGTCTTACACTTTATCCCATCTGACAATCTCTGCTTCTTATTCAGTATATTTGGACCATTTATATTTAAAGTGATTACCGATGTTGTGGAACATGGGTGAACATGTTATTTCTCGGCCCCTCTGTTTCTTGTTCATTTTTCTTCCTTCCTTGCCTTCTTTTGGACTATTTTAGTGTGTTTTAGTATTCCATTTCAGTTTTTCATTTGAATCCTGGGCTGTGTCTCTTTGCGTTACTTTTTTAGAGCTTGCTCAGAGGATTACAGTATCCATGCCAAACCCACCATCACCTGAGTGTTAACATTTGTGTGTAAGAGCTGGTGCTGGTTCTTTCCACTGTAGCCCACCTGGGGGGTGTGCGTGGTGTCTCACGACAATCTTCCTTTTCCTTTTTGTGTCTCATGATGTCAAACTCCTTCTCCTGTGTTTAATCCAAGATGATATTGGAGCATCATCTTGGGCAAAGTGTCTGTCCAAACCCCACCCTCTTTATTGGGTTGATTGTGGAGTATTAAGAATTCATTATGTATTCTGGACATACAATCTTTGGCAGATATTTGTACATAATTTTTCCATTTTTATTGACATTTCCTGGAAGGATGGATATATATATATATATATATATATATATATATATATATATACACACACACACACACACACTTATTTGGGGAGTACATGTGATATTTTGATATGTTCATCTAATCAAATCAGAGTAATGGGGATATGTACCACCTTAAACATTTAGCTCTTTCTTTCTGGTAGGAATATTCAAATCATTCTCTTCTAGCCGTTTTGAAATACACAACCAATTAGTGTTAACTGTAGTCTCCCTGCTGATAATACCTTATTACCCATCTCATGTTTGTAGGGTTGTTCCCGTTCCTTTTTAAATTCATGATATTGATAATGTGTTCTTTCTCTTTTGTTCTTCACGTTATTAGGAGTCTGTCGATTTTATTGATCTCAAATAATCTACCTTTCTCTTCACTAGTTTTTTCTATTGTATATTTGCTTTCTATAACATTTATTTTTGCTTTTTCCTTTATCATTTCTTTCCTTCTATTTTTTTAGGATTTGGCGTTTTTTCTTGCTTTTTAAAATGAAAGCTTAAGATATTTTTAGCCTTTCTTGATATATATACATATATATATATATACATATATATATATATACACACACATGTATATACACACTCACACAAGGTTATAAATTTCTCTCTAAGCACTACTTTAACTATAACCTACAAGTATGATTTGATATATAGTTAAAAATATTTTCTAATTTCCAAGTTTCCACTGTGATTTATTTTTTGAACTGTAGGTTACTTAGAAGTATGTGGCTTAATTACCAAGCAGTTGGAGATTTTTCTAGTTATCTTTCTGTTATTGATTTCTAGCTTGATTGCACTGTGGCCAGAGAGCATATTCTGAATTATTTTAATCTTTAAAATTGTTAAGCCTTGCTTTATGAGCTCCTGTATGGTCAGTGCTGGCAAATTTCCTATGTTCATTTAATCACGTAAAAGAAGGTACACTGCCACTGGGTGCAGGGCCCATTAGGTCAAGTTGATTTATTGTGTCGTTCAGATCGTCTATATCCTGTCTGATTATTTTGTCTGCTGGTTCTATACGCTACTGAGTAATGTGTCTTAAAGTCTCCTACCAAGATGGCTTTGTCTTGGTAACTTTCCCATTTTTATATTTTCTCAGCCTTTGTTCTACATTTGAAGTATAAAGTGGCAGTGTCATTCTGACCAGGAGTCCACTCTCAGATATTGGAGTTCACGAAATATTTCATTTGGGGAAAAAAACTTCTGATAAAGAAAACTGTTTGAAAACTGGCAGAAAGGGGGTTTCCAGAGAGGAAAGGCTGATAATGGATGCTCTCAGCCTGGTGAGTAAGAGGAATCCATGGCCCTCCATGTCTCCAGCAAACTCCCCACCCGCCTGGAAGGCCATCCCCATGAAACAGTCTACTAGAATATACCTAAGGCCTCAAGCTAGAAGACGTTCCCAAGCTTCTGAGACTGGGAATTAAAATATGAATGAGTCGTACACAGAATTGATCGATTAGTAACGGAAGTAAATACAGAAATCCAGCTGTCTGGAAAGACAGGGAGGGTTCCAGAGAACCAGATCAGGGAAGAAAAAGCTGGCAGAGAAAAGGGAACCTGGTCAACATACACCTGATCACTGTCAGGGGGAGGGTCGGGGGTCCTCTGATATTTGTGGTGATCTCCCCAAGGTCAGCCCAGACCACTGTGTATGGAGGGGTCCCTAAGACCTCTCTCCAAAAGAGAGGGTCTTCCCTGAGTAAAAGTGGCACTGACTGGCGGTACTTGTGGGTGAGCTGTATCAAGGCTCAGTGGCTACATGAGGAAGTGAGTCACGTGCTTTTGTACACAGCTGCTCCCCTGGGGCAGAGCATGGCCAGGGATGTCCTCTCTCCAGCAGGACTGTCTGTCAAATTATCAAAGATGTCCTGAGCACTGGCCACATGCCCAGCTCATGTCCAGGCACCACAGGGGGCACAGGGAAGGGCTCTGTAGCCCTTGCTCAGGGGAACTGGAAATCTAGTTTACAAGCACCTGGCTCAGGACCAAGCAGAGAATATAGCAAAGTGACCCATGAGGACCCAAGAATAAAAGTCTTAGGTGTGATAGAAACTTGGAAGGAGAGCTCAGAGAAGGCTGGAGGCCTCAGGAAAGACTTTAAGAAAGGAGCAGGGCTTGACTAGCCCCTAGGAGGAGGCAGCTAAAACACGGAAGAGGCCTCTCGGCAGCGGCAGCAGTGTGAGCAGGGCACTGAGGGAGCTGCTGCACCGGAGGCCTGGACACTGGCTAGGGTGGTGATCAGGAAAGGCTTGATCCAGCCCTGGAGCTTCCAGGCAGAAACCCACAAAGAAAATGCTTTTATATTTGGATGTTTAAGAATCAGTTTTTAACAGCTTCATTGAAATAAAATTCATATACCATACAATTCACCATTTAAATTGTACAATTCGATGTTTTTGGTAATATTCACACAGGTCTGTGACTTATTGCCATAATCGAGAACATTAACATTTTCACCCACACACCCCCAAGAAACTTCACACCCATTAGCAGTCACTCCCTGTCTCCCACCAGCCTCCCCAGGCCCAGACAACCCCTAATCCACTCCCTGTCTCTGCAGAGTTGCTCAGCCTGGACATTTCATAGAAATGACAACTGTTCCAGGCTGACCTATGTCCCCGCAAAACATGCCTGGTGAAGTCCTAATCCCCAGGACCTCGGAATGTGACCTTGGAAACAAGGTCATTGCAGATGTAATTAGTTCCGATAAGGTCACCCTGGAGGAGGGTGGGCCTCTAACCCGATATGACTGGGTTTTTTAATAAAAAGGGCAGATTTGGACACAGAGCCAGATGCACATGGAGAGAAAATGATGTGATAACACAGGGAGAGGACAGACATCACGAGCCCCGGGGCACAGAGGCCACCAGGCCTCAGAGAGGAGCGCAGCCCAGATCCTTCCTCACCATCCTCACGAGGACCCAGCCCTGCCAACACCTTGATCTTGGACTTCTGCCCTTCTGAATGAGGAGAGGAAAGTTTCTGCTGGGCGAGTCACCCAGTGCCTTGTCACGGCAGCCCCAGCTCACGGACCGCACGGCTGGTCTTCCTGCATATGGGGTGATGTTTTCAAGGCATATCCACGTTGTGGCGTGTAGCCGCACTCCACTCCTTGTTAGGGGTATTATTCATTGTTTGGATATACAGCATCCATCAGTTTATGGACATTCGAGTTGTTCCCACTTCTGTGTTATCATGAATGACGTGGCTGTGAACACACGTGTGGGAGTTTTTGTGTGAAGATGGGTTTTTATCTCTGTCTGATACATACCTGGAGGGGACTCTCTGGGTCACAGGGTAACTTTGTGACTAATCCTGAGACACGGCCCTGCTGTTTTCCGAAGTTGATTGACATTTGCAGCAGCACTGTGGGGGGCTCCAGCTTCTCCGCGTCCTCGCCAGCACTTGTTAGGGTTGTCGTCTGTGACGTGGCCTGATTAGTGGGTGTGAGGTCGTCCTCAAGAACCCGGTTTTGACTTTTCAATGCCAAGCTGCACACGCAGCTGTGATTCTCCAGATATACCAGGTGATTCATCACCATAAAATGAACATGTTTTCTTATCAAAAGCCACTTTTACCAAACTCCAAGATTCTCCCCACCTCACCAGAAGACCACGGTGACAGAGCACCAAGCAATCTTGTCACCTGGTCCTGGTTCCCAGGCCTGCCCCTTGCAGTTAGGGGCGGGGGTGGCACAGATCTCACTGGCCCAGCGCAGTGTCACATCCTGCCTGCCTCTAGGTTGCTATGGAAACCGTCATAGCCACAGGCTCCCTTTCGCCTTCCCAATGTTAATAAACAGCCTCATTATTTTGCAGAAAGCACTTTGGAAAATCAGCAGCACCACCATTTCATCCTGGCCCAAATTAACGAGGAGAGAGTGTGGGGATTCTTTTATTGACCGTGAAAGGAGGAAGAGCTATGGCTCATTTGTGTACTTTTGCTGTATTTATGTTTGAGGCATTAGGAAGTGATTTCCACCTCCATTACACACCACTAGTGCCCTCGTCACATTGAAGGTGTGGGGCAGGGATGCTTCCTGCCCATCAAAGCACCAAATAAATCGTGGCGAGAGACATGAGGAAGGATTGTGCCCAATGACCATCCGGGCCAGGTGCACAGGGAGAAAGAAAAATCTGCATCTCAGTCAAATGTCACCAAGAAGAGGAAGGTCTGGCAGCTTTCTTGTGACCAGGGAATCGGCCAGAGATGTGGCAGTCTCATGGCAAGGCCACAAAATAGCTGTGAAATACTTGCTCCTGCTACTTACTGGAGAAATAATGGGAGGCAGCATGCTCTGAATTCGGGTGAGTTCTCACCATGCTGAGGGTGAGAGAAAGACCCTCGCTTTAGGGATCGTGAGCCCGCTGCCACTTCACAGGGTCACTGTCAAGACTAAATGAGGCCACAGGCTCAAAGCTCCTGGCACAGGAGCAAGTGACAGCCAGGGAAAGCCCTGACAGCATCAAGGTTAAGGGCACAGGCGCAGGGACACAGACCACCCGGGTCTGAATTAGACAGTGTCAAGGTCAGAAGCACAGGCTCAGGGACATAGACCACCCAGGTCTGAATTACGGCGCTGCCCCCTCTCAGCAGTTTCCTAATCACCTGCTTCCCAGACCCAACATCTAACAACTGAACATCACTGTGAGGACAAGGTGAGAAAAGGTCCACATGTGAAGAAGCTCGGACACCCTACAAGGGCTACGTGAGAGTATTAGCACCAAGACCCGCAAAAGGCCTGCAACGCTGGTTTCACAGAAGAAGACAAGAAAGCTGAATGCCAATCTCCATCCCCAGCCTCTGGGGGTTGCCATGAAAATGTTGATGCTTTTTCAGCAGGTTTGGGGGTGTTGGTCATGGGCACAGGCTCCCCGTGGAAGAGGGAGCCTCCCTGTGTAACCTGCTTTGTTTTCAACTCACCTGTTGCCAGATCTCACGTTCCCCGCCCTGAGATTCTTAGACGTGGAGGACGCATTGCTCTCCCGGGCTTCCAGCCTCGGGTCTATGGTGACAGAATGAAGGCCCTGAGCCCGAGCCTTCCTAAAATAGATCGGGAGACCGTGAGAGGGTCGCCCTCACACCTGCTGCAGGTCAGACCACAGGATATTCCGACAGTCGAGGGTAAGCACCTGAGGTCGGCCCCCGCCAGCCCCCAGCTCCTCTCAGCTGGGAATGTCCCCATTAACCAGCCAATCGGAACGGCTCTGCCAGATAGGATTTCTGCCCAGCCAATGAGCAGCCTCCGAAAATACCTTTTTGTGGAAATCTCCTATAAAAAACCCTTTCCTGTGCTTGCCTCCCTGGACACTATTCAGGGCTGCCCCAGTTCAGCGTGCTCAGATCACGATTCTTTGTTTCCTAAATAAATGCCATTTTTCTTTAACCTCCATGCCAATCTTTTCTTAGCTAACAATACACACCCTGGAAATTCTCCGTTCCCACTGACCCTTCACAGAGCGTTTCCACACACGTCCCTTCCTGCTGTCTCCCAGAAGTGGTGAGGAGGCTCAGCGCAGGTAGGCGGAGTGTGGGGACCACCTCAGGCTGCATACTGTCCACCTGCTGGGCCGGTGACCACCCTGAGGAGTCCAGGAAGAGGAGGTGGTGATGGCAAGGCGGAAACCGAGTCGCAGGTAAAGGCCGACTAGAAGAACCCAGACTTGGCACACTGCTAAGTGTGGCAGGGAGCAAAAGAAGAGAATCCACAAAGACTCCAAATTCCAGCTTGGGGACTCTGAGTGTCCATTCGGCACACTGAGGGTGAGGCAAGTGGGGGAAATCCCAGGGAAATTGTAGAATGGGAAATAGATTCCCAGGGCCTTAGTTGCCCGGGCCCCAGGATGACCTCACAGCAGAGCAGAGAGGGAAGCTGAGGCAGTGGGTGGGTGAGGCGAGAATGTCTGAGCTGGGGGAGGAGCCTCTGTGGGAACCAGCAAGAAAAAGGAAGGGGCCGCGTCACAGCCAAGACAGCCCAAAGCAGGGACTTTCACCCGGGGTGCCACAGCACACTGGTGTGCACAAGGGGATCTTAGGCGTATAGCACAACTTTTTAAAAACTGTTAATTAAATTATTTTCAAAAGAAGTTCAAAGCACAGTAAGCATTCTGTGTTTTTTGGATGAACATAATTTAAGCATGCTATGGAAGTTTGACTACAGGTTCAAGTGTGCCATGAGATTAAAAAAAAAAAAAAAAAGATTGAAAAACACTGGAGTAAACGTTCTGTGCACGTCGTCAGCTGAGACCAGTGCATCAAACACAAAGGGAACCAGAGTTTCCCACTGGACTTGGCAACAGCCAGGGGGTCACTTGTGCCTGTCTGATTGTGAAAGCAGAGGGGCAGCCTGGGCAGCAAGTGAGGGCAGGAGGCCAAGGGGAGATGCAGCTGTGTCTGTGTGTGAAGAGGAAGGGCCAATGTTGTGGGAGGCTGCAGGGGCCCAGAGGGGGGCTGTGCAGTGAGGGTCAGGCCGACACCCCCTGACCCTGACCTCCAGGGAGGGTCCCTGGCAGGGGTACAACTGGAGTCCCAGGGAGAGAATTAGGAATGGGCCAGAGTCCCCATCCACAGGGGGCCTTGGGAGCCGGTCCACGTGTGGCCTGCCTTGCTGCGAGGCAAGGAAAAGCCAGCAGGATCCAGACTCAGGCTGTATAAATGGCTTGCAGCCACTCAACGCAGCCACACAACTCTGATCCCCAACTCGTCCTCCTCAGGAAACAAGGGGGCCTGGGGCTCAGACGCGGCACCCTCGCAGGTCAGCTAATGCAGGGACCCAAATGGGAGGGAACAGGCAGACCCCTGCGCCCCACACCTGCCACCAGCCTCCAAGTGGCCCTCTGGAGGCCACGCCCCCCTGCAGACCCCGCCTGACAGCGGCACTGACGACTCCAGCAGGGGGAGCTAGAGGGCTGCCCCGCCCGCACAGACCGGCGAACCATCCCCTCTTCGCGGGAAATTGGCCTGACAGTCTCGCTTTCTACTCCACTGCCTTCAAGTCACGAGCAACTGAAGAATCTGACAGCTGTTTAGTTGTGCGGATTTTTTTGTCCTTTTTTCTTTTCTTCAGCGGGTTCCTTAACCCAGAACACACGGACCTACCAAGCCCCAGGCCCCACGCCAGCCCGCACGCAACGCAGCGTGATGGGGCCGCTCCCTGCAGGAGCCAGCAGGTTATAAACGTGTTCACATGCAGAAACAGCCACGGGTACAACTGTCAGTGTGCACGGTGGCAGTCGCCCTGGTGCCATCTGCGCAGAAAGTGACACAGAGAAGGCCGGTGACATGTCACAAGGGGCAGATCGTGACCCGCCGGACACAGAAGCCCCTCCTCCGCCACGTCCTCTCTGCATGGGGATCCCGTCCTTTCCACTATTCATTACACGTAGACAGACACGGTGCGTGCAGACTGCTAACAGTCCCACCACACAGAGACGCACAGGGTGGCGCCTGCACAGCTGACCTCGTCCCCGCACTGACCACACGTACCCACCAGTGCAGCAGGCCCAGCCCTCGTGGGGAGCAGCCCCACGTGCTGACTAGTCCGTCACAGTCCGTGGGGCGTCACCCAGAGGTTCTGCTGTGTGTGTGATGCGCACCACGGATGTGCATCGACCCTGCCCCCCCAGAACCCCCCACAGTTGCCACGGGCCCCTCAGAGCCCCTCAGGCTGCAGCATCACAGGGTGGGCAGAGCCAGACTAGGGCTACCCATGGGCTTGGAGTTGCACTCAGGGCCGGGCACGGGTGTGAGGGTGTGCGGGGCGGCCTGTCTGGCACAGGACAAAGTCTCCTTTCGTTCACTCAGTGGACACTGGGAGCCCTGCCCAACGGGGCACACGGACAGCTGCCACCCCAGGCTCCTGTGCCGTCACCGACGGCAGGGAATTCACAGTGTGTGCCTCTCAAGGTTGGTGAGGAGGCTCAAGGCGCTCGGCCAGGAGGGAGGGGAAGTTTGGCCAGGGTGGTCACGGAAGGGCTCCTTGGGAAGGCACCTTTGGGGCAGAGGCTGAAGCACGGTGAGAAAGGGAGGTCGCAGGCCACGGACCGTTCCACACAGAGGCCCTGCGGGGAGACGGTGCCCAGAGGGCTCGAGGGGACAGGCCTCTGCGGCCAAAGCCCAGGGCTGAGTGGGGCAGGGGACCGAGACGGGTTCTCGGGGAGTCGCGGAGAGTGGGGGTCCGGAGGTTGTTGGGGGTTTGGGCTTTTCTCTAAGCTGACTGGAGACTGCGGGAGCTCCCCGGGGCTGCTGTAAGGATGGCCACGCCTGGGCACCTCAGATCACAGGAGGCCGAGCTCCCTCTGAGGCCCCTAGAATCCTTCCTGTCTGCCCTGCTCCCAGTGGCCCCCAACAATCCTCGGCCCATAGGTGCATCGCTGCAGCCTCTGCCTCCGTCTTCTCGGGGCCTCCCCCTCTCCGTGACTGTGCGTTCCCTCTCCTACTTAGGAGGACACAGGTCCCTGGATTGAGGGCCCACTCCAACCCAATATTGCCCAGTCTCTAACTAACTCATTAATTAGTTACAGTTGCCAAGACCTCGTTTCTAAATAAAGTCGTATCCCAAGGCTCCTGGTAGAGTTAAAGAGGAATGAATGTATTCCGTCACACTTGTCTGTCACAGTGAGGCAAACTTGCTCAGAGCCGTCAGGTAGGTGTAGGGACTGCGCCGTGAGGGCCCCACCAGCAGGGCAGGCACACAGCCCGGAGGCTGTGGGGGTCTGAGGGTGGAAACCTGCTAGCAGAAAATATTAAAGGGGGAGGGAACTGGGGACAGGCCAGGGTGTGGAGACTCCACCTGGGAGCACATGGAGGACAGGAGGCCTATCAGATGGTGTGGAAGCTGACCAGGTGCTGGGGTGGGGGTCGAGGCTGACCAGGTGCTGGGGTCAGGGGTCCTGGCTAAGCTGACTTAGCAGGTTCTTTGCTAAAATAGGATTTGACGAAGTCACATACAGATGGGTCTAAGAGAAGTTTCAGGAACTTAACTCAAGTTTGGTCAAGCAGAGAATCTTTGTCAGTGGACACCATTTTCTTTTCTGATGTGGGGAGCTCTGCTGAAGCCCCACAGGGATTCAGCGGAGGGCTGAGGGGACAGGCAGGATGTGGTCTGACTGGGGTTCTAGCGGCCTGGCGGCAGCCTGCTACACTCTGAATCCACCGTGGAGGCAGGGCCGAGAGGGCTGGCAGAGGCTTGGCCTCCACAGCCAGGGTGGGGTAGGGGCTGTTCTCAACTATCACAGCCCACACCTCACCAGGCCCCTCGCCCTCTTTGAGGTGGGGACAGGCAGGACAGAAAATGTGAGTCTTGGGGTTAGATTGGGGTGCTGGCCCAGAGCCCCCTCCCCCAATTGTCCTTCCGTGCAGGTGCAGAGAGCGGTCGCCACAGACACACACAGCAGCCCCGTGGGGACTCTCAGACAGGGAAGCTCAGTGCCAACACGCATGCCCACTAGACCCATGGGTCAGGGCAGAAAAGGTTGTGTGAAAGCGTCTCCCACTCAGCCCCTCTGAACATCTCAAACCGTGGAATCTTAATTAGGGATCTTTAAGGAGCTCTGAATAAGCTCAGAGCTGTTCCTGCTCCATCATGGAGGTTTTGGACAAGGCACTACAGTCCAGTAGAAAACAGAATGTCCTCTTGAGAAACATGCTGGATTTTCAAGGGCAAGAAACTTCAGAGCAATCACTGAGACTGTGGGTGTTACAAGGTGGGTATGGAGCCAGGACCCTACAGGAGGCAGCAGCCTCCAGAACGCACAGCCCAGGGCCAGGTTAAGTTCTGAGGACAGCCTGCCTCGCTGCTCCCCCTCAGCCACCTCTTGGGAGAATACTGAAGCAGACCAGCAGTGCTGGGAGTGACCCTGCAGCCCGGGTCAGTGCCGAGGCTGGACTGGTTCCATCTGAGCCCCTGTCAACGCGGCAGAGGGCTGCAGACTTCAGGAGCCACATGCCCTCTGCCAGGCTGCCGGGAAATTCGGAAGGGCCCTGCCATCTCCACCCTCAAAACCAATGCTGCCTCATGGTTTTCAAGATTCTCAATTAGAACTGAATTTTCCACATCTGGCCAGAGAACCACAGGGCGAGGGCTGAGTGATGGTGCTCTGGAGCAGGCATGCCAACATCAGGGCCCAGGCAGAGCGGTGGCAGCCACAGTGACTCAAGGAGCAGCTGTGGGGACAACAGGACCCTGCTGACCCCAGCTCCAGTGGGGACAGGGTCACACTCACTGCCAAATACCAGACGCCCCTAATCCCCTGGTCGCCCAGGCATTTTGAGCCTCCTGTCTCTGGAAGGGCTTCCCTGGGTACCAGTGGATAGGACAGCCCACCACTCAGGCTCTGAGCAGTGTCTCCACGGGCAGGTGCCCTCTTCACCACAAGGGCCCAGAGTAGAGAAGCTTGTGTTTGTGACTGAGGCAGAAAATGGGTTTCAAAACCTGTCTCCACTTACAGACCCCCAGGGTGGGCGAAGGACCCACAATTCATCTCACTGCTCTGGACATTGAGGACTTCACCTAAAATAACGATTCTGCCTTTACTAGAGGCTGCACAGGGAGAGAGGGCACAGACATGGTTTTCTGTGCCAGCATTTTTTCAGATGTGTGTGACTATATACATATTTGCAGAGTTTGTCTTAAAGTCATTTTGAAATAAGGTCCCGTTTAAATTAATAACAAAGTAATAATACATTCATATAGTTAGAATCACAGGTTACTTATATTTCAACCCTACCTTTTCACTTAACATTATGGTGTTAAGTATTTCCCCACATTATTATAGATTCCTAAGTCTAATTTTTTAAAAGCTGTTGCATCTGTTCAAGGACTATAATTTATCAAAGGCTTTTTCTGTAGTTGGTCATTATGTTTCAGTGAACATATGAACCAAATTATTAATGATATTAATTATCGAAGCACTCCCATTTCCCATCTGCCTGTCTTGTGTAGCTGGGGCTGCAGAACAAGGGGCTGGCATCAGGCCTGTCCACAAGGAGTCTGCAATTTGCAGGCAGGGAGGGAGGCCATCCCTACTAAACAATGACAAGACAGTGCAATCGCATAAACAAATAGGAGGGAAGATGGTGGTGCGAAAATTAGTTTTAATTTATAAATAAAAATACTTGAAAAGGTAATGCCAACCGTAAGCTAACATGGGTGTATGTCTATGTTTGTTCCAGAGAAAAACTGAGCGGCACTGAGCTGTTGTAAACATTAGTCACAATGGAGCCACTGACAAGACCCTGCTGACCACACGTTGCCACGTTCCGGAGAAGTTGGGTCCAGGCTGCATCACATCAGGATGTGTTGAGCATCCTGACAGCCAGGAAGGCCTACAAGGTGGAGGAAGACCAAGCGTGGGCCCCTGGGGGAGAACTCCAGAAGAAGCACGGCTGTCTCTGCACAGCCTCCGATCCCCTGTGAAGGTGTCTGGCCCGGTGAGGACAGTGGAGGTGTCTGCCAGCAAATCCTGACTTGCTTCCCCGAGGCCCCAGCACTGCAGGAGCAAAGCCACCCCCGGCACAGAGCAGGTTAACGAGCGCAGTGCGGGGCACATTGCCCGCCTGGCTGTTAAGATTCACAGCTGTATGTGGAGCACAACAGACTGTGAAATGCCAATAAATCTGCAGTTGCCTCTCAATTTCACCAATAATAATTAGCAAATTAAAATGGAAATGTCACCACAAAGCCATAAAAATTCTTAAGCATACCATGGAAAACTCTATCAGGAGCAGAAATGGCTTCTGTCCGTGCAATACCCAGGGCAGACGGGCTGTCAAATGTTGCTTGGGACAGTCACTGCTCCCAGAGAGTCCAGCTCAGAGCTGATTAACCACGGGGCTGGCTGTCGTTACGTGTCATCAAGCCTGCTTTACAGGGCCTGGTTGGGACAGAGACCATCGCTCCAACAAGGCAGAAGGAAGAGGCAAGCCCGCCAACAGCAACCCCACTTCTCCACGCTGCCCAGCCATTTGGCAAAATGAGGGGAGGCCTGGGAAGGGTTAAGCAAATTGTGCACCATCTGGCTTGCAACTGGGAGAGAGGGAACCTGTGAGAAAGCTCCCTTCACACCTCACAGGGCAAAGCCAGACCTAGAAACCCTTCAGAGGCAACAACGCTATGCTCCTGGTGACCAGTGACTTCCCTGGTAGTGGCTGAGTCCCCTCCCAGGAGAACTCAACCTGTGAAGGCCCAACCTCCTGAGTCCATGGATGATGGGGAGGTGGCCCACATTAGGTGGCACTCAGCACTTCCCTTCTGAACAAGATGGACCAGCAAGAACCCGGTCCATCTTCAGCCTGTGGCCCAAAACAAACAAAAATCCATATTCTTGGAGTTCTCCAGAGAGACAGAGCCAGTAGGACGCAGACGTAACACATATGTTTAGAAAAAGATCTATTGTAAGGAACTGGCTCGTTTGATTACGAAGGCTGACAAGTCCCAAGATATGCAGGGTGAGTTGACAAGAACCCAGAAGAGCTGACGTGTCAGTTCAAATGTTTTCAAAGGACCAAAAATAAAAATGTTCAAGACATGTTTGGACACTAGGCAATGATGACCAGTGACCCCTGAGAGTTAGGAAACAAAAGACGCAAGCCCTCAGGTGGCCCCAGATGACCACCCGAGTTGCCAGCTGGGGCTCAGGCAGAGCCCGGGGTCCGCCTGAGCTGAGGAGGCCCTGCTAAGCTCCTAAGGCAGCGAGAACTGGCAGGACAGGACCAGACGAGAGCTGCACAGAGACCGAGGGTTCTGGAGACATGCGGGTGGACCAGACAAGAGCTGCCCAGAGACCGAGGGTTCTGGAGATTTGCAGGTGGACCAGACGAGAGCTGCACAGAAACCGAGGGTTCTGGAGACCTGCGGGTGGACCAGACAAGAGTTGCCCAGAGACCGAGGGTTCTGGAGACCTGCGGGTGGACCAGACTAGAGCTGCACAAAGACCGAAGATTCTGGAGACCTGCGGGTGGACCAGAGGAGAATCCAGTGGAGGTTGTATCAGCACACATGTGGCAGAAAACTGCTCAGGTCTGTAGGAAGACCAACCCCACCATGAATTGGAGGGAACAGAATCCACTGCTCACTCACACAAGGCAGGGAAAACCCCAGCGTCCTTGGCACTTTGGATGGACTGCCCAGAAGGGTCTAGCTTCAGTCCTGGCAAATGATTAGTTCTGGACCGAGCACAGGTCAATGACCTCTTTTTACCTTAAGAAACTAGAAAGAAGAGCAAGGCAGAAGGATGGCTTGAGGCCTGGAGTTGGAGACCAGCCTGGGCAACACGAAGAGACCTCATCTCCAAAAAAGAAATTCTAGAAAATTAGCTTGCAATTTTAGTAGACACCTATAAGTCCCAGCTACTCAGGAGGTTGAGACAGGAGGCTGGCTTAAGCCCAGGGGCCCAAGGGTACAGTGAGCTGTGATTGTGTCACTGCACTCCAGCATGGGTGACAGTGTCTCTCTAAATAAATAGATAGATAATACATAGAAAGACAGATAACTGAGAAACTATAAAAAGAAGAAGAACTTAAACCCAAAATAAATAGAAGAAAAAATCACACGGATCACAGAGGAAATCTATACTATGGGGGGGGCTGGGAAAAAGCAGAGAAAAATTGATGAAATCAAACGTTGGTCTTGAGAAAACCAATAAAATTAATCAACCCCCAGCCAGGCTGATCAGAACGAAAAAGAAAGAAAATGCCAGCTACCAATATCAGGAGTGAGAGAGGCTGTATCACTGCAGATTCTACCGTGGATGACTAAGGAGGTTCAGCCAAATTGCTTGACACGGAATCAATACACAAAAGTTAAATGGACGACAGACACCAAGAACGCGTAAGTGGAGAACATGCAACTGTGTGTTATAATACAACTGGAACAACCAACGACTGGAAACTGAAATTGAAAAACAATACCATTCACGTGGGTCGCTAGGAACATTTTTAGACAAGCTGTGTTATGGGCCATCATTTCACTATCAAGAAACACAGTCAACAGCATCCTGTCCGAGTCACCCATGCAAGTTCCAACTTGCTCAGCTGTCGGTGTTGCAGGGAGGCCTTCGTTTGTTTCCATCCATTTTATATTTCTTACTTTTTGGGTCTCTCAAAATTTCTGTAATGTCCCCTATAATAGCTTCAAAACTGAAATATTTAATGTATACCATGGAATACTATGCAGCATTTAAAAAAGATGGAAGTTTTACCTCTTTTATGTTTACATGGATGGAGTTGGAAAATATTCTTCTTAATAAAGTATCTCAGGAATGGAAAAAAAAATCCAATGTACTCAATACTACTATGAAACCAATTTATACTCACTCACACTTCCATATGAGAGATGAATCACAACTATAGCCCAGGATGAAGGAGGGAGGGGGGGTTCAACAGAGGGAGGGTTAATGGTGGGACCACACCTGTGGAGCATATTGCACGGGCACAAGTCAAATCTATCAAGTATTGAACACAAATGTCTTAACACTGTGGTTAAGTAAATGAGGTGAAAGCTATGTTAATTAGTAGGATGTAAGCACTCCAATTTGTACAAATAATCAACACATTGAATCCCGCAAAGGCATAAATGTATTCATGATCTATGTACATGACTTAATAAAAAAAAGTCTTAGAAAAAATGAGCATTTGGGGATAAATCTTAGAGAAAAGGTGAAATGTCTGTACACTGACAACTATAAAACATTGCTGAGAGAAATTAAAGAAAACCTAAATAAATGAAAAGACGCATGGTACGTGTGGATGAGAAGATGCATTGGAGTTAGGATGACAGCTGCCCCCAAATGGATCTACAGATTCAACTCAACCCCATTCAAAATGATAGTGAGCTTTTTGTGTAGAAATTGACAAAAATTCATATGGAAATTCACATGCTAAGGACCTACAATAGCCAAAACCATTCTGAGAAGAACAAGTTGATTTCAACACTTATTACAAGGCCATGGCAATCAAGACAGTGTTCCATTAGTATCAATATCAGTAAATTATTGGGATGAACGGAGTCCGAAATAGACCCAAACATAGATGAATTACTGCTGTTTTTACAAAGATTCAAAGACAATTCAATAGAATAATCTTTTCAACAAATGGTACTGAAATAATTGGTTCTCTGCATGCAAAACAAAATGAAAGCTATATAAGAAGAGTTATATAAAAATTGACTCGAAATGGGTCATAGTTCTAAAGGTAAAAACTAAAAGTATAAGGCTATAAAACATTTAGCAGAAAAACTTTGTGACCCTGGGGCAGACAAAGGTTTTTTTGACATGACACCAAAATCATAATCCAGCAACTAACAAATTGACAAATGCGACTTTATAAAAATTTAAAACTTGCTCTTTCAAAGATGCTGTTAAAAAAAATTGAAGAGACCACAAAAAACAAATGAACAGACAAAGCATGTATCAGACAAAGGCCTTGTCTCTAGAATATATAAAGAACATATGAAAGAAAATAAATGACCCACTTTAAAAAAAAACTGGAACAATATTTGGATACTACACCAAAAAAAAAAAAAAAATGATGCCCAAATGGTAACTAGGCACACGGAGGCTGTGGAATATCATTATTCACTAGAAAAATGCAAATTAAATCCACAGGAGATCCCACTACACATCCATTAGAATGTTTAAAATTAAAAAAGAATTTAGCAAGCATTTGTGAGTATATGGAGCAGCTGCAAGCCTCGTATACTGCTGGCATAAATATAAAATGGTACAACTACTTTGGAAAATAGTTTGGATTTTTATAAAGTGACGTACACAAGGGCTGTCCAGAAAGCACCCAGCCATGTATGGTCAGCCCTCATATACCTGCCATGTAATTCAGCCATTCCCACACCTAGACATTTACATTTACCCAAGAGGAAAGAAATCCTGCGCTGATACAAAGACTTGTATGCAAATATTCCTAGCAGCTTTATTTGTAATGGTCAATACTGGAAATAACCCAAGTGTCCATCAACAGAAGAGAGAAATAAATCCCGGTACTCCCCAGTGGTGGGATACTACTCAGCAATAAACAAGAAATAAACTACTGATACAGGACAACTGAATCTCAGAATAATTATGCCGAATGAAAAAACCCACACCTGCCCCCCCACAAGAACAGTACATCCTGAATGATTCCATTTCCATAAAATTCCACAAAATTCTAACACCTAGTGACAGAAAGAAGATCAGTGGTGGCCATGAGGACTCTTGTGAGGAGGGCAGATATGTTTACTTTATCAATGTGGAGCCGCCACCACAAAGTCCCCACGTCTGAACAGCTTCAACAACAGGAACTTACTGTCTGTCCCATCTGGAGAGGGGTCCGAGATCAGGTGTTAACAGGGCTGGCTCCTTCCAAGGCCCTGCCCTGGACTCACAGGGTGGCATCCTCTTCCCTGTACAGCTCTGTCATCTTCCCCTGCCCCTCTCTGCACCCTACTCGCCTCTTCTATAAGAACACCAGGAACATAGGATTAGAGTTCCGTCTAGCAACCCCATTTTTACTTATACCTCATTAAAGACCCTATCTCCAAACACAGCCACATTCTGAGGCCTCAACAAATGAATTTGAGGTGAAGAGAAACAATTCAGCCCCTAAGAGACAGTTTTACAGGTGTATACATGCAGCAGATTGTGCCTTAAATGTGTGTAGTTTACTCTGCACTAAATCTATCTTGATTACACTAATGTTTAAAAAATATAATTACCCTCAGATAGTATTGTTGTGTTTGATTCACCAAAGTATGGTTTGTTCACAGTTGTTAAGGAGTGAACGAAAAATCCTCATGCCTGCGTGTTTCTTTCCCCCATTTTTGTGTTAACTTCCAAGCTTTTCTGTAGCATCTCAAGCCTTGGAGACTGAGCTACGCTCTGTGCAGAAGTGGAAGTGGAGGACCAGAGCTGTCCTCGGTCCTGAAAAGAAAGAGCTGCGTGAGGAAGGCTGCTGTGTCCACAAGCCCTTAGCTTCCCTCCTCAGATGCTCCAGCAGCCAAACAATCTCCCTGACAGTCTTCTTTAGCCCAGATCAAGGACATTCTGCTCTCCCATGAGTGATTTAAGATTCCTGGAGAGCTAAGCTCACCATCATCTTCAACTGTCATCCAAAAATGCCCCCCTTTAATCTGTCCACAAAAGTCCAGATGTGTCTTACATAACAATCATTTTCAAAAAGACTATTAAATGTGGTTTACTGAGCCTTTCCTCCTCTTTCTGTCCTTCCCAGAACATGTCTCTTCTGCTTGATTAGTCTCAGGAAACCTACGGTGTTTAAGGACCTTCTTTCAGGCAGTGCTAGGGCTCAGGAAAACAGGTGAGCCTGGGGCAGAAGGACACCTTCCAACTCAAAGGTGTAAATCATGAAGTAGAGCCTCTGTGCCAATGCTCGTCTTCTTTAATCATCAGAGAAATGCAAATCAAAACCACTTTGAGATACCACCTAACTCCAGTAAGAGTAGCCAACATAACAAAATCCCAAAACTACAGATGTTGGTGTGGATGTGGAGAAAAGGGAACACTTCTGCACTGCTGGTGGGAATGCAAGCTAATACATTCCTTTTGGAAAGAAGTTTGGAGAACACTCAGGGATCTAAAAATTGACCTGTCGTTGGATCCTGCAATTCCTCTACTAGGAGTATATCCAAAAGACCAAAAATTACTTTGCAAAAAAGATATTTACACCAGATTATTCATTGCAGCTCAATTCGTTACAGCCAAGTCATGGAAGAAACCCAAGTGCCCATCGACCCATGAATGGATTAATATAAATTGTGGTATATGTATACCATGGAATACTATGCAGCCTTAAAAAAAGATGAAGCCTTTACTTCTGTTATGTTTATACGGAGGGATCTGGAACATATATTCTCCTGAGTAAAATGTCTCAAGAATGGAGGAAAAAGTATCCAATGTACTCAGTACTTCTATGAAACCTACTCATATTTACTCACACTTTCTTATGAAAGATAGAACACAACTATAGCCCAGGATGAAGGAGAGAAATGAAGTGGGAAGGGAGGAGAGAGGGGAGGTTTGACAGAGGGGGGGTAAAAGGCGGGACCACGCCTATGGAGCAAATGACAAGGGTACAAGTCAGATAGTCAAGTGTAGAGCACAGATGATTTGGTACAATAATCAAAGTGAAAGCTATGTTGATTGGTTTGATCTAACTACATCAGATTGTGTCAAAAAAAATCAGCACACTGTACCCCACATATGCATGAATGTATTCATGATCTACATTAATTTTAAAAAAAAGGAGTAAGTCAATGGGGACAGCCCTTTCTAAGAAGCCCCCACCCTCTGGTTCTATCTCATTGCCTTGTTTATTTCTCACATGGCATGAAGTACAATATGCCTATGTCACTTGCTAGAATCTAAGCCCCAGAAAAGCAAGGACTTTATTTTTCTCATCTGTTAACGTATCCCAAGTACCTTACAAAACCTGACATATGGTGGACGCTCAGTAAACATGTGTTCCATGGGTGACTTAGGCTGTGGACTCTTCTGGGGAGTTCTGAGCCACTGGGATGCCCCAGGCTGGAACAGAGTCCGCATATTCCACGCTCTGCTTCCCATCTTGACAGCAGGAGGCTTGAAATTTACTTTAGGGGATGCCTCGAATGCCCAGGGACAGATACTTGGATCCTTGCCTCTACCTCAATCGAAATAACTCATTTCTGCCTGTTTTATGTATTTCAGGAAAATTTTTGTCTTTATAAAAGCAGGTAGCACAGTTTTTTTAATGTCTACACCCCAGCAATCACAACTAGGGAAGGAAATCATGCCATTTTAATTGTATTTACTTGCAAAAAAACAGCATCCTTCAAGATGATCTTCTCTCCAAGGGGATTCTGAAAATATTTGCAACATCATTCCATGTTAAGGAAGTTTTACAAACCAATGGATTTGTTCATTCTAGAGTCTGAGGCAGGAGGTTGGACCAGACAGTCTCTGAGCTCCTGCACCACTGTGTTTTTAATGTAGTTGGAGCCTCTCTTGCCCTCCACTCTCATCAAAGGCTGGCGTGAGACAGTTTTAATGCTGCCCAGATATAAAGCAAAAGAAAAGCAAATGATAACAAAAGAGGTGGCAGAGGCAGCTGAGCAGGAACGTGGCTGCCTGCAGAGAACGGAGTGAGCGGGAAGGTGGCGTACAGAGGAGGGCCAGGAATTCCACCAACACAGTCAGTGGGGAAAGGGCACAGGCTGTTTGTTCCAGAGGCAGGTGGCTCCTTGTTTCCCCATCGCTCTTCTCTGTTACGGGCCCTTTGGACATTTTCTGAGTGGCCCCATCACATAACAGCTCAGATCAGGTCTGCTTTCTGGATGATAAAGCCCAAGGCTGTAACTGAATGTGGCATCTTTCCAGGAAGATCAGGTCTGTGGACACCATCTCTGTGACGCTGGAGTGGAGTTAGACCACACCTCTCTCCCTCCCACCCAGTCCTCCCAGTACAGAGTGACACATATTTGTGGGAAGAAATGCCTCAGGTACAAGACAGATATAGGATGAGAGTCTAGGACTGACTCCTGGACTGTCTAAATCCTTATGAAGTAGTACATTCGATGCTGAAAATGGAGGCGGCACTGCCCTCTGAGAGGAGCCCCAGCCCCCATCATGAGGCAGAGGTGGTCGTGTCCAGACCGGGCCGTGGCTCTGTGGAGATGGGACCCTAGTCTTCATGTAGAGAGATCCTGGATGGCAGCTATGTGTGAGCACCACCCCACCCAGGGTCACCCTTTACAGCCCTGCTAAAATCAGAGAGTCCAACGGCAGCCAGCCCGCACAGTGTTAGGCACAGACTCCCATCGGGAAAAGGCAAAAAGGCTCCCCTTTAAAAAGTCCTGCTGAAAAGCCATCCCATTGCCAGTCTCCCAAGATCTCAGCTCTTTCAACACAACTTGAGCACCATTTAATTCAATCCTCTCTGCCCCATCACAGATCCACCTGCCTGAGTCCTACCTAGGCTGACCCACCCTCCACTGGGATAGGCCTGGTTGGGTGGCCTGTTCCAAACCCTTTCCTTTTAAGATTGAAAGTCAATTTCTCTGAAACTTCAATCATGCCCTCTAAGGTTACACATAGAAGTGATTTGTTTCCCATCAACAGAAACATCCACCCTACATTCAGAGACAGCCACCAGGCTGACCATGCGGTTCTTCCATTCCAAGATAAACGTTGCTTCTGCTTCAACCCTCTCAGAACCTATTCAGATTTATAAATGACACTTTTAAAATGTGTTATTGAATACTCAAAAGATGGTCTGACCAGTATGGGTTACAGTGAGGCCATGAGTGCCCCATTATGGACACTCCAATTCAAATGCTTTCTGGGGCCAAGCATAGTGGCTCACTTCGTAATTTCAGCATTCTGAAGGCCGAGGCAGGAGGATTGCTTGAGCTCAGGAGTTCAAAACCCACGTGAGCAAGAGCAAGACCCCGTCTCTACTAAAAATAGAAGAAAAAATTTATCTGGCTGGCATGACAGGCACCTGCAGGCCAGCTACTCGGGAGGCTGAGGCAGAAGGATCTCTTGAGCCCGAGAGTTTGAGTTTGCAATATGCTATGTCAACACCACAGCACTCTACCAAAAGTGAAACAGTGAGACTCTTCTCAAGAAAAAAAAAAATAGAAATAAAAAACTCAATGACACAAAACCTTAAAAAATGCTTTCTGGCCTATAATTTCTAGAATCTGCCTTTTTTCCCAACTTGAAATTGGAACATTTCCTTCTCTACATTTTTCTGGAAACTCTCCCAGGCTCCATGATTCCTGGACTGCCAAGTGCTTTCTGTAATTAGACCTGCAGCCCCCATGTTCAGAAGTAACTGGCCAAGACCTAGACATGGAACCCAACCTAAGCAGAGCAGGGGAGCATCCTTCTCCCACACACAGGTTCCTTTCCTTCCAAATGAACGCCAGCAGGGCAGTTGTGCTACTCACCCATTTCACTGATGATAAAATCAAGGCACTGAAATGCAGTGATTCCCAAGGGCCCAAGGCATCAAAGGCCATGGTCAGTCACTAACATGTGGCACCAACAAGGAGCATATGAAGGCTGCAGATGACGATGGAGCCTGAGCAGTGGAGAAGTGGCTTCCACTCTCTAAATTCTTTCCTGCCTCCTGGGCCTCGCCACTCTGCCTCGGAGTCAGGAAACTCACCTTTCAGAGCACAGGGAGAATACAGTTGTCCCTTGAACAACATGGATTTGAACTGCACGGATCCACTTCAATGTGGACTTTCTTCCGCCTCCAAACCCCCCAGACAGCAAGCCCTGCCCGCTCCTCCTCCTCAGCCTAGTCCAGGTGAAGATGATGAGGGTGAGGACTTTATGATGCCCTGCTTCCACTTCATGAACAGTAAACCATTTTCTCTTCCTCATGAGCCTCTGTAATAACATTTCCTCCAGCTCACTTTATCATAAGAATATTGCATAGAACACATATAACTTACAAAGTGTGTGTTAATCTACCATGTATATTATCAGTAAAGCTTCCAGTCAACTGTCAAGTTCCAGGGGCATGAAAAGTTAAGTGCGAATTTTCAACCAGGCAGGGGATCAGTGCCCTGCACCAGCGCAGTCACAGAGCACCTGCATTAACTCTGTTGATAAAACTCGGAAGCTCCCGGTTGGCCCTTCCCTGGGGTTGGCTCAGGGGCAGGAGCCTCTGAAAGCAAATGAGTCACCCCAGGGGTCTGCAATGGGCCCCGAGGGCTGCTGGCATGAGGAATCTCCAGTGACTTTTATGTTCCCTTTCTGAATGGCTGTAAAGGAAACAAGACATTAAGTTCCTCCCTATATAATTTGCGGGTTTATAGGTGATTTCATCACTTTTTTAAATGGCTTTCCAACGTGCTCTTTGCATTCCCCTGGTGGCTGGTATTGAACTCTGGGAAGGGCTGGAAAGGGCTGAACAGGCCCCTGGGGAAGGCGCCCACTCCCTGCCTACTACGGGCCAGGCTGAGGCAAGTGGCAGCAGAGTGGCAGGGCCCTCAGGACACGCACTCCACTTGCTCCGGAGGCTGCCTGCAGCTTCCACTTGCCTGGTGCTCAGATTTGATATGCCTCCATCCTGTGACCCTCCAAAGCAGAGACAAGTGAAGGTCCTTCCAAAGCAAATTTAGACCTGAAAGGGCCACACTTGTGTGAAGACACAGGTCCGTAGAGAGGGCAACATAAATGGAGAGAGGGTGGAGGAGGCAGGCACACGCTGGTCCTGCCCCACCCTGACCGCCCAGAGCAAAGGGGCCTCTTCTAACCTGAGCTTTACCATTTTCCCCAACACCTTGTGTCTGCTTTTTAGCACTTCACAGAGTTGCCGCAGTGTTGTTGGTTTTGTGCAGCTTGGCGCACTAGTCCACCGGTGGTGCTATAGAAGAAACACCCAAGCCAGGGCAGTTTACAAAGAAAAGAGGTTCCTTTGGCTCACGGTTCTGCAGACTGTAGGGGAAGCATCGTCCCAGCATCTGCTTCTGGAATTGGGGGGCTCCTGGGAGCTTCCAGTCAAGGTGAAGGGAAGGGGAGCAGGGGTGTCATGAGGCGAGAGCAGGAGCAGACAGGGGCAGGGGGTGCCAGGCTCCTCTGAACAACCAGCTCTCCATGAACTAATGAAGTGAGAGCTTAGTCACCACTGTGGGGAGGGCTCCAGGACATTTACGAGGAACCTGCCCCCAGGATCACCTCCGTGGGGAGGGC
Source organism: Perodicticus potto (assembly GCA_963574655.1). Taxonomy (NCBI): domain Eukaryota; kingdom Metazoa; phylum Chordata; class Mammalia; order Primates; family Lorisidae; genus Perodicticus; species Perodicticus potto. The sequence continues at coordinate 71,773 of CAUYRH010075115.1, forward strand.
ACCAGGACATTCACAAGGAACCCGCCCCCAGGACCCACACACACCTCCACCCCGCCCACCTCCAACACCGGGGCTCAAATTTCAGCATGAGATTTTGAGGGGCCAAACCTCCACACCCCATTACTACTTGATAAATAAGGATGAAAGTTATTGAAAAACTTCCCTAGTGATTTCAATATTTAAACTACCTGTAAAGAGTTGTTTACCACTATTTTTATGGTTTTATTAATTATATTGCATTGATTTTTATATCAATTAAATTCAATAACACATATTTATCATGGCCAAAAGAAGAATTAAATGTTAAACTATTAAACTATATTTACAATGACACAATTGGAGACTCATGGGAAGTTGCAAACAGCAGCACAGAGAGGTCTTATGCCCCTTCCCCCGGCTCCCCCCAGTGCTTAACACCTCAGGTCACTAGAGATGAAATCCACGGTGGGAAACTCGCACGGCTCAGTGCACTGGTCTGTGGTGATGGCGCTATCTCCACACAGGCATGTCTTTGCACAGACACGTGTGCACATGGATGTGCCTGTATCTCTGCACGTGTGTGCGTGTGTCTGTGTGATGTACATATGACTTGTGCAGAGACACACGTGTATCTGTGTGTGTTGTGCTTACATGAGTGTGTGCATGTGTGTGTGGCTGTGTGTGTGCAGGTCTGCGTGTCTGGATGCAAGTCTGGGTGTCTGTGCATGGGTGTGTCTGGGTCTGGGTGTGCACGTGTGTGTTTTTACACAATTGCATTCCCTGTGTAGACTCTGTACGTGTAACTGTACTGCACATCCAGGATGCTTCTTCCACCCCAAGGACCCCTCCCACACCTCCTGATTTGTTCATGAGTGCGCCCAAGAGCAGGGGCCACCGTGTTTGGTGAATGAATGATTCTCTATGTCCTCAACCCCCTTGGTTCTCCCACAGCCTCAGATGCAGATGATCCACAGTTCACCCTGGGAATGGCAGCTCCTCCGAGGCCGGTGCCCAGCATGGGGCCAGGTATAGTCAGATGCTGGACTCCCCCAGCCCCCACCTCCCATACCCACCTTCCGTGCAGGGATCCGAGACCTCATCACAGTCAAGGGGCACTTGCCCAGGCAACCTGTCAGGTACAGATCGTGGTGAATTCCAGGGCCTTTTGGGAGCTTTGGAAGAGTGGCCGGGAGAAGGAAGTGGCCCTAGCTCTGCTCTCTGCACTCAGACAGCCTCTGGAGACTTGTCCTCTCATCCCTCCTGGGGGCTCTGGGGCTCACATCAAAGCAGTGCCACCTGGACTGTAGTGCTGAAGCCCCCGGGGTGACCCCCACAGGCCTTACCCTGCTCCTCAGGGGCCTGGGCCAGAAGGCAGCACTCAGCGTCCAGACCTGGAGTTGGCCGACCCTTCAGGTCCCCCACCTCTTTCTCCAGTCTACTTCTGACCCCAACATATGCCATCAGCCAGGCCTCTTCCAGCATCGCAGAGTGGAATTCACAGCCTCTCACTGTGGCTCATGGGCCAGCTGACAGTTGTATGGTCCCACAGCCAGCACGTCCATAGCCACAGTAGCTCCCAGCTCGACCTTCCCACACCCACAGTCCTTTCTGGCACCAGCTTCCAAAGGTGCAAAGGCCACTGGTCCTTCCTGAGCCTCAAATGTCCCCAGGGATCACAGCTGTATGAGGCCAACAGAGGCCACTCTTAGGGCCATCTTTGAGGCTCAGGCTCTAAAATGCCCACACCAAATGTTACCAGAAAGGATGCTGGCCTCTGGGGTGAGGCAATGTAGCAGGGCCTCCATCAGTGCCAGGGGAGGCTCTTTGGGCCTCACCCTCCCGATGGGGCTGAGCATCTCTGGTCCTGGTGGCCATTTCAAGGGTGGCCTCTAATTGCAGAGGCTGGAGCTGGGACAGAGCTACACCCAAAGGGTCAAAACAGCAGTCAGCGCTCCTGTGAACTCCACCCCAGAACCCCCTCTGCCCACTATTGGACTTCTATAACACAGTCCTACTGTTGAACATCCAAAACGTTTGGAAAAAGTACTTGCTGACTGAATTAATGAGTGGACCAATTCATGATCAAATTCCCGGAGTGTTGGGACTAAAATAACCCACCGTGGATACACAGTAGCCCCTCGGGCTCTCTCTCTGTCCCATGTCCCACAACCCATGTTCTGTGGGAATCTCCGATCTCTGCCAGAGAGATCTGCTGGCTTCCAAGGACATGCATTGCATTTGGGGAATACTCAGCACTATAAAGCTGTTCTTTCTGCTAAGCCCAATCTGACGCATTAAGACCCAAAGCCACTGAAGTTCAGAGAAGACATAATTGTGTCTCTTAATTTGTTCACCAAAGAGCAGGTCAGATTGAAAGGTTACAGTCCTCTTAAAAATGCTCTGACAATTTTTTTTTAATTTTAATCTTATCATTTTTGCCTTTTCAGAGAAAGGGTTTCTATTTATCAGCAATGATTAAATTTCTATAAATCAGCTTCTGAAATAGGGGATTACTGACTTTGACCTTTCCTTTATTGGCAGGTAGTAAAACGAATGGGCAGATGACAGAAATGTAATTTGAAGATTACGGAATTTATGAGGAGGCAGCTCATTGGGGAGGAAAGTTACTACGATTTGAGGAAGAGGTAGAAGTGAAGAGAGGGAAGATTTAACGAAAATGTTTCCCCTTGGACCCGGGGCTTCAGCAATGAAGATGTCAGGCTCCCTGTCCTGTCCACAGCCTGGTCCAAGGGACGAGAGCTCACTGCATGTTTGTGAAGAAGGAAGTGGCGAGCTGGAACGACTCCACTGCAGGGAAGTATGGGAATTAAAACAGTGAGTTCCACCCGACGTGGAGCCATCATTCACAAATATTGGATATTATGACCTTTATCAGCAGCATCGGCAGTCTCACCATCTCACTGACGGTGTATGGGAACAGAAACCACCATGTAATCCACACGCGTTAACAGCAATTCCTTCCTTTCAGAACTGCAGGTGTCTGGCTGCAGAGCTGGCTATCTCTTATTTCTGTTTCTGCATCCATCAGTGTTGTGAGTTACACCGGATCCTCCCCAGACAGATATGCTGAAGTCCTACTTCCTGAGGGCTGTGAATGTGACCTTGTTTGGAAACAGGGTCTCTGCTGATGGAATCAAGTTAAGACCCAGTTATGCTGCATCTGGGTGGGCCCCAATCCAAGATCCTTGTAAGGAAAGGGGAGTCTGGACACAGATGTAGTGACATAGAAACATAGACAGGAGAAGGTCATGTTAAGAGGGCAGCAAAGACTGGAGAGGGACACAGCCATAAGCCAAGGACTGCGAGGATCACCAGAAGGCAAGGGAAGGCACGGGGACCAGGGAGGGTCCTCCCCTGGAGCCCTCAGAACAACCATGACCCTAGAATTTGGACTCCTGGCCTCCAGAACTGTGAAACAGTAAGTATCAGCTGTTTTAAGTTGTGCAGTTTAGGGTATTTGTTAGGACAGGCCTAGGAAATGAGCCTACGAGTGCATTTAGCCGGAATGTATCGGCACTTCCTGCCCTTCAGGTGCTCTGAGGACACACACGGTCCCGGGCCTCATGCCTGTGTGAGCCATGTACTGAGTGCCCACGTACCAGGGTGGCACCATGGACAAGGTCTCAGACACCACAAGCTGCACAGCAGGGGGCAAACACACAAATACCCATGTGATTTGGGGGCAGTCCTGTAAGAAGCAGAGCTGAAGGTTAACACCTACAATCCCAGCACTCTGGGAGGCCCAGGCAGGTGGATTGCCTGAGCTCACAAGTTCAACACCAGCCTGAGCAAGAGCAAAACCTCGACTCTAAAAATAGCAGGGCATTGTGGTAGGCACCTGTAGTCCCAGCTACTTGGGAGGCTGAAGCAAGAGGATCACTTGAGCCCAAGAGTTTGAGGTTGCTGTGAGCTGTGATGCCACAGCACTCTACCAAGGGCAACAAAGTAAGACTCTGTCTCAAAATAAACAAACAAAAAAAAAAAAAGCAGAGCTGAGTTTTGAGAGTGTGACAGGCCCTGAGTCTGAGGGGGCTTAATTAAGGAACAGTCCTGGCTCTCCACCTGCAGATGGATGAGGGAAGAGGCGTGTGGAGTTTACAGCTTAGCCAATACAATAACGTTGAGTTATGGGAAAAGCTGTTTGTTACTCCATACAGGAAATGACCAAAGGTAAAGACAGCAGGATCCCCCACAGGAGCCTGAACCCAGAGGGGTGCATCTCAGGGGAATGTCCCCAACAGGCCAGAGACATACTAGGAGATGTTATGTTTATCCAAGAGCCCTGGGCTTAAACAACTTTGAGAAGTATGGCCCAGGTAGGACTGGGGTTTTAGCTGCACAGAAGCAGCTCGTGACAAGGCCAGTGCTGTCCTTTGCCTATCGTCAGAGAAACAAGGGACAGCTGTGCCTTCTAAGGAGCCCAGAGGTGTGCAACACAGAATGACTGACAGCTGATCTACCCCATCAGAAGATGGCTTCCCCACCCTCAACACCTCCTGAGTCTCCAGGCCACTTAAGAGATGACTCTTCCTGCTGGGTGGGTCTGTATTAAGAGGGCAGTCACTTTTAAATTGTAGGGTGGAGCTCAATATTTGAAAACATGTGTTTTCACGGCCACCTGAGGTTCTCCAAATATTATCTAACTTTGGGAAATAAGAGAAATGCCAAGAGAGCCTCCCCTCCCACCTGCGAGTAAGGAGAAATGAGGAGGCTGTGCAGGCCGGCAGCGGGAACTCAGACCCTAGGCTCCTCTTCTCAGGCAGAGCCCCCACAGCACTGTCCTCACATGGCCAGGAAGGGCCTGTGCCCCAGGTCCCATCTGCCACCCGGGTGCGCTCTCATGTCACTGTTGTAACAAGATTAATGAAGCAAACAGCTCAAAGGTTTCCAATATGTAATACCATTTCTCAAGCCTCATTTAAATATTTCAAATCAAAAAAGAGACTCAGCTATTGCATTTCACCTCCCAGAGTTTATTAAAATATGTGGGCAGGCTCCTGGCTACACTCTCAGGGGGTTCCTCTTGTTCACAGCCGGGAACCCGGACAATGTCCCACAGGTTCAGGGGACCAGACGCTGCTCCAAAGACTAGCCCAGGGTCTCAGGTCACGAGGAAAGTGCCTGACCCTCAGTCAGGATGGGGAGGGGACAGACTGCTTAGGGAATATGCTGAATCAAAACTCAGTATACTCTCAGAGCACCTACTGTGTGCTGGGCACGCTTCTGGGGTCTGCCAACAGGATGACAAAAAAGTCCCTGTCCTGAAGCTTGCTTTGGAGGAGGGAGGACAGAGCCTCACATCTCACGTGGGAATTCCTCTGCTCCAAACTCAAGGACATAAATCCAGTTATTTGCATATTACCAGCCGCAGAGAGGAAGTTGTGCAAAGTCTTTTTGGCTGCTGAGACTAAGGGAGGCAATTAGACCTTTCCGGTTGTCACGAGGAAGCTCGGACAGGTCGGTTGGTCTTGTTTTCTATTTGAACAGGTGAAACATACGCAGGAAAGTATTGCAACAGAACCAAAGGGGAGACATGGAGAGGAGGTTTCGGGGTTCACTCTAAAGACAGAGGATGCATCAGACATGTGTGCACACGCGGGTTCCCTTCCCAGCACGGAAGCCATGTGCGGAAGGCATCCCACCCAGCCTATGCGTCTGCTGCGCCCTACAGAGTGTGGTGGGTCCACACGTCTACTTCGACCTTTCTTTGCAGGCAGCAGAGTGTTCCGTCATGAGGACTCTCAGGGGATGGGTGGGTCCTGCTCCCTGTGTGGACATCTGGATCCTTCCATTCTCCACCTCCCCGAGCAGGGCTCTAGGCGCCATGCATGTGCCCCTGAATGTACACATAGATACATCTGTCAGATCAACTCTGAGATGTGGACTTGCTTAAACGAAGGGTGTGTGCATCTTAAGTTCTGATAGAGCTCGGAAAATCGCCCTCCTTCCACAAAAGGTTATTCCAATTTACATTCCCACCAGAAGAATTATTTCCTTACCCTCTTAGTCAATGTGATAGTTTGGAAAAGTGCTGCTTCCAGACAGGTTTTGACATGAAGCGTGAGCCTTCCGTGCATTTGGCAGCCACTGCTATTTCCTCCTCTGTGACTTGGGAGGCCGTACCCTCGGACAGGCTGGAGGAGGCCGAGGGCGCCGGCCCACATACCCTGCCCCTCCCCACACAGCTCCCACTGTTGATCCAGGTCTGTGGGTCCGGCCTTCTGCAGCCAGAGATTATGTGGTGCATTTTAAAAAGTAAATTGGAGCAAATTCTGTTGTGATGATTTTGTGGCCATGCAAAAGCTCACTGCTCAGGACAGGGGCTTGAGCCAAAAATTCTGGAAATGTCACAGTGGCTAGGTGGACAAGGAAGAAGGATGCTGGGCACTGACCCCGAGAGTGGCCCCACTGGCCACGCTCTGCCCAGCCTGCTCCCTGTGGGCATGTGGCTGGGGCACCCTGCATGTCCCTGGGCCCACAGCTGTGCTGCTAGCAGAACACTGAGACACAGGGCTGGGACATGAACAACCGTGGGCTGCAGGGCGGACACCCAGAAGGCGGCGAGTCTCCTGTACCCCACCTGGCCGCAGAGAGCACCCCATCCTCTCAGTGGGTGTAGAGTATTCTGAATGCCCTGCCCAAAAGGCTGTGGAGGGTGAGGGGGTCTCTGCCCACTGTACACAGTCCCAAGTTTGGGTTTCAGAGCCAGGTCTGTCTTGCTCCTGAGCAGATATAAAAAAAGGCTCAGAAAACTGCAGCACCAAGAACAAACCCTGATAGGAACTACAGCGGCAGGCAGGAACAGTGTGGGCGCCGCACCAGAGTACAAGGCAGCAGGAGGGAAGCCCGGCCGGACAGGGCGACTCTGCACTGAAACTGCTCTAAAAAATAAAGTCTAAAACAGGAAAGATCCTGACTGAAGACCTCAGACATGGTTTCAGCCCCACCTTGGAGGCTGCGCTGGAAGCACCCAGACGTCCTTGGGGGCCATTGGAGACATTCATCTGGGGCCGGAGCAGAGGCTGGGACCACAGCACTGGAGTCCGAGGGCGCACGTGCCAATCAGGAGCAGAACAAGCAGATGAGCGAGGACCAGGGAGCAGCAGGGAACGGGGGTACAGACCACGGAGCAGGGAGCAGGGGAGGAGGCCATGGGGAGCAGGGGGCACCACAGGGTGAGGGGCCCTGCTGACCAGACTAAGCTCAGAGCTAATGGGCTACAGGGAAGAGGGGCTGTACCAAGGAGCCCAGGGGGGCTGCAGAGTTGTGACACTGGTGCCTGGAACTCCCCTCCCCATGTCTGCTCAGTCACTGGAAAGGGGACCAGCAGCTCCTGACCAGGACCAGCAGCTCCCGGTCAGCCTGCCATCTCTCCAATCCTGTCACCTGGTAGCAAAGCCTGGCCCTCAACCCCACCTGCACGCAGAGGAAAGGGCTTTAGATCAGGGCTCTGCTGCTTCCCTGGGGCTGTGATCACCTCTTTCCTTCACACATTCAGCAAGGACAATCAGAAGCTGGATGCACTATGGGGCCAGGTCCCTACCTCTGCTGCACTCAAGTCTGTGACGGGTCAGCAAGTGACCTGTCAACCTGAATCCATCGGACAGAGAAGGTGGACAAGAAACAGCCCAATCCACAGACACCAGCAGCCCCCTGACAGTTCCTGCAGGGTGGCTGACACCAGGGTCCAGCCCTGGGAGGCCTGAGAACTCTGCCTTCAGGGAGACTGCAAAGCAGGTGGGAAGCAGAGGCGGCCTTGGAACTCAGCCTGGGGATAAGAAAGAGCCTTAAGATCTCACCCTGGGGATGCTGACCCAGGTAGGGGTGGGGCCCCAGGGAGGCCCCTGTGCCCAGGTAGCATCTGCTCTCACCTTGTGTGGGAGCAGGGAGGGGGTGCCTCACTCTTCAAGGTCAAGAGCATCCAGCTGCCCAGTTGCTGCCAAAATGTCCTTCCTCCTATATGACCTCCCCATTCTGCCTGACCTTGAGTTTTCTCTGGGGGCAGATGACAAGACCAGTAGCCCAAACCAAGAGGTGCACAGAGAGCCCCAAAGCAGCCACAGCCTTCAGCAGTGCCCACCGAGTCTCACAACAGGGACAGGGCTCTGACAGTGGGGGAGACGCAGTGCAAAGCGGGGTGGTCAGGGCCAGCCTTCATTATAGTCTAAGGGAGGCCTCCCCTCCACTGGTGCCACCTCCTAGAACTTGTCTATGCCAGCTCGGGCCACACATAGGCACTTCATGACTCCTTCCTCTGCCAGGGGTCAAGAGGCTACAGTTGGGGGGAGGAGAACACCCCTGCCCCGAGAACTGACTGTCAGGGGCAGCCAGCACTGCCCCCTGGACCCCACTGATCACTCCCTGCCTGTGGCTCCCACAGCACCTGGCCTTCCTCTACAGAGGGCTCCACCTCACCCCGCCTGACCGGTAACCCTTGGGGCCACCTGCACCCAGGCGCCCAATCCCAAAGATGCCTCCAGTCCAGAGCCCTTGCTGAGCAGGTGAGGACACTGAGGCCCAGGAGATGGAGGACACAGTCCAAGTCCCCCGGGAGGGGCATCCCAGCCTAGCCGGTGCGGAAGCCCCCAGTGCCCACCATGAGCCTCGCAGCTGTCCCCCTGAGTTGACTTCCATGCTCCTGCTGACCCTCCAGCCCTCTCTGGTCCCTGATCTGGGCCAGGAGGCAGCCAGCCCAGAGAAACTGCAGTGAGCAGACAGCAGGCCCTGCCCTCCTGGGGCTGAAACGCCCGGGGGACGCCAGCCTTGCCTGAAGGACTCAATACACACACACTGGATCTGAGGGAACTGCCGGATGGTCTAGAAATGCACAGTGCTCTGCGGGGCTGACACGGACCTGGCACGAGAGCCTCTGAGGGAGAGGAAGGGGTGCCTGGCAGGAAGGCCAGTGAGAAAAGAAGGGGAGGCTGCTGCACATGTTCAGGCACTGGGGCCATCCACAGCTTCCAGCATGGACGTGGGAGGGAAGCGGAGAGAATCTAAAGGAGGGGCTCAAACCCGAGGCAGGGGGAGAGCAGAGTGCAGGGGACGGACGGGCATGGAGGCTGGAGGTGGGGGGCATCCTCAGAGTTCACCCTGCCCTTCCCCTGGGCTCCCGGGAGGGGCCTCTGACTGCTGAGGGAACTCCTGGGAACTCCTGACTGCTGACAGCATCTCTGTTGACCTTGGGCTTTGGACCACAACGGACAATCTTAGAATGTGATGTGGGTGTGGGACTTTGTACCATGAGGTGTGAGCTTGACATCAGAGGGGCTGGAGACTGAGGTCAGCTACATGAGGGGCCCCACAGCCAGTGAGCTCCTGGAGGGCAGTGCTGTCCCCGTCACTGCTGGGAGGAGTTAGTTAGCACTGATGCCAGCTCCCCACAGGGGGAAACTCTCCGGGACCCCCCACCTCCCTCACAGGCTGCATGGACATCAGACCAGGGAATCCACTGAGGTTGCAGACCAGGGCCTGGCTCTTAGAGGTACCGTCCAAGGACTCGCACTCCCAGGGCATTATAAAGTCCTGAGTCCACTCACACAACCAAGTGGCTGAGGAGAAACTTCTCAGAACTGGGGTGAGGTTAGAGCCTTGGGGCACCTCCCTGCAGGATTTTAAACAATCAGCCCCACTCCCCAGATACCACTAGCCACCCAGGCAGGATGTCGTCTGAGTAGGGCCCTTGCAAAGAAAGCACGGAGGGAAGAGAAAAACAGAGGACGGGATTTAGCAAGAGAACTTGCAGAAGGACCCCGCCCAAATCCACGACGCCAGCAATGCCCAAATCCTTGGATTCCTCGGGTAAGGGCTGGCCTCGCCTCAAGCCTCAGTAAAAGGCACACACTAAGAGCCTTGAGGATCGTAGTTCACATAGCGCAGGTCACACCACTGCCACTCATCACAGGCCACCCCTGTGAACTCACGTGACTCACCACCACGCAGAAGGCAGGTGCCCCTCACACTCTGCATTCAGGGAGCCTCTCAGAACCTCAGTTTCTTCCTCCACAAGAGGCTCGTGAGGCTTAACTGAGTAACCATGCATACGGGACACAGAGGGGTGTCCTCTCACAGCACAGGGGCCACCTGGAATCCCACACCGCATCTGGCAAGCCTAGCACCTCAGAGGGGTGAGAGCCACTTTCAAAGTCTCTATATGGGTGGGGACGGGGCTGGGATGTGAAGGGACAGTCCAGCCCAGCCCCTGCATTTCCCCACGGTCCCTTCCTGCCTCTGTGAGCAGGAGGGCTCATCAGGAAGACCCCCTTCCCTCACACAGACCCTCTATGAGGCGCAGCACTGGGATGAGAACCAAGACCCAAACTTTGCAGCTGCCTCCCTAGCTATGCTCCAGGTTAAAGCTACATCTTCCACCCAAGCAAATCAGATAATCAATAAACTCCCAGAGAATCCAGGCAGTAAAACACGAGAAGCATCTTTATGCCCAGAGAACTCAGTAATTAACCCAAGCATGGAGGCTGGGGTTTGTTTGGAGGGATGTAATTGGCTTTTAGAAGGCGAGAAGGAAAGATGGATGGATGTCCCCAGCCCTGCCAGCCAGGCCAGGGAGGGAGGTCTGTGTGGGGCCCAAACAATTGAGGGTCCCCATTTTCTATCGGATCTGAGGCACCCGGAGCCTGGAAGGAGGACTGTGTCCCCGGCAGAGGCAGGATGAGTGATCTGCCTGGCTGGCGCTGCACACACACCATTAATCTGCAGCCACTCGGCCTGGGGGACAGACGAGAGGCCGGGACAACTTGGGTCACCTTTCCCATCACAGAGTCCTCAGCCAGTCTGGGCAGCCGCCTCACACGCCAGTCCACCTCTGGCTGAAGGACGAAGGTAGTGCAATGTGCCAGACAGCTGGGTGGGCTCCTGAGTGCAGGACAAGGTCCTCAAGGGGTCTCAGAGGGAGAAAGGGCAGAGGTCATTTATGTCACAGACCTGCTCCCCCGCACTGTACACCCACACCAGGGCTGAAGATAATCCCGGGGTAAAGGTGCCAAGCAGAGGCTCCCTCTCGCCCCATCCCCAACTCTCAGGGGAGTGAAGATGGGACGGTGAGGTCAGGCTTCAGGGCATTCAGGGCTGGAGGGAGGACATGCCCTTCCCCAGAGGGCCACAAAAGCCAGAATGACTCCAGAGTCAGAAAGGTCCTTGTGAACATAAATCTTAGTCCCCCACCATGTCCCAGAGGGAAGAATTTAGACGTCAGGTCCGTCCAAGGAGGCTCCAGATGCTGGGGGAATGCTGTGGACAGTCGGCCTGTGACTCACCAGAGGAGGTCGGTGGGGTAGGAGCCCTGAACTGCAAGCCACTTCTGCAGCCACCCCTCCATGTGGACACAGTGACGTGGGCACCATCACAAAGGCACCTGCCTTTGTCTACATGTAGACTGGCGTCTGCCCCCAGGATGAGCCCTCTCTGACCTTGACAGCAGCCCTGCAACAGCATCATTGCCCCTGCTTTGCAAGTTCAGAGAAACGTAGCAACTCATCCCAGGTCACTCGGCTGTTTGGTGGCCATCTAACCCCAAACCTCACAGAGATTTTGCTGCCATGCAAAAATTCCTCTGCTCTCCAGGAGACCTGACCCTCAGCCCATCTCTAAGACAACCACAACTGGGCTGAGGCATCACCCTGCACATCGGAGCAGTGGGGACGGTCAGTTATCATCGCTACAGTGGGAGGGCTCTACAGAGTGCCGGGATTACCTAATCACCTTCCGCAGTCTGTGTCATACAATCCTCACAACAGCCATAAAAGACGGATATGATAAGCATCCACATTTTTGCAGATGAGGAAGCCAAGGCTTAGAAGTCAGACCTGCCAAGGGCACCCAGGCAGGCAGTGGTGGGAACCACCTGCACACCCCGAGGGCAGGATGGCCAAGCCCCCACCCATGGCATCCACTTTCGGAGTCCAGCACTCACAAAAGCATGAGTCAGAATGAGCTGACACACGGTGAGTCCCGGGAGGATGATTAATGTGACCCAGGCCTGAGAGAAGGGGAATAATGTGCTGTCTGAACACGCCGTACCCTGTCGGCTACAGGGGTACACCCAGGCCCCGCTTCTCTGACCACCCCCAAGCTCAGCACCACCAGTGTGGAGTCTGGACGGCACTGGCTCCCCTTCGGCCAAGACAGTCTAGGCCTGCTCCAGCAAGGCCACCTGAGTGCAGTGCTGAGGGAGGCTGCAGGGAGGCGTTGCTAGGATACGGGAGGAGGGGGCCGGGGGCCGGGGGGGGCATCAGGACCAAAGGGGCTCTTCCTAGATGCAGCGCTGTCCGCATCTGAGGGGCCTGGGGATAACGGAGACCAACGCTGGTCTCTGGATCCTACGTAACATTGACGGAGGGCTCAAAGGATAATTCGAAATCTAATTGCTGCCTGTTTTCATTTGGTATTAGGGACGTTCCACTCTGTAAATATCAGGGAGCTGGAAGTCTTCCTTGATCCTCTGGGCAAAGTTTACTGGATGGTCCTGGCAGTGAACGGAGAACACACAAAAGCCAGAGAGATGGAGTTTGTGGGGAGGAGAGAGCACTTCACACTCCCAGGAGGCAAAGGTGAGGGGAGCCACCAGCCCAAAGCCCCCCAGGGCATGATTCCCATAGCAAGGCAGGCTGCATTCCATGTGGGAAAAGAATATTCCACAGAACTGGTTTTGCTGGTGGTCTCTGCTAGCCCCAACCCTGCACCCTAGTACCTGCCAACCCAGATAAGAAGACAGGGAGACCCCCCTGGGCCAGCAAGAATGGGAGACAGGCCAGGGAGGGGGTCGTGCAGGACAGCTGCAGTGGGGAAGAGGCTGAAGGTAAAGGCAGCTGAGGAAAGTGGAGCCTCTCTGTGCCTTACACCAAAACAAATGCCAGGTAGGTCAGAGATGGAGCTGGAGAGGGAGGTGAAGAGAGAGGGAAGGAGGGAGGGAGGGAGAGAGAGAGGCCAGCCACAGGCCACAGGCCACGAGCTTCCAGTCTCCCGCTTTTCTCCACCCAGGGGGTCCTGCCTGTTAACTCTCCCACCTTCCGCCATGAGCTACACTGTGGAACACTCACTTCTCGGTGTGCTCAGACCTAGGTGAGTGCCAATCAAAACATCAATCCAAGGACGGCCACAGCATCAGCTTCGGAAACACAACTCCCAGGCGCTGACCTTGGGCAAATCGCAGAACTTCTCCGCACCTCGCTCTGCTGCCTGGGAACTGAGACAACAGTGCTGGGCCAGGTCCGTCCTCAGCACCTTCTGGGCGTCCACTCCTGAAACTTCATGGCCCCCTGTGAGATGGGGCCAGTGTCGCCTTCCAGATAAGGAAACTGAAGTGAGTTTTCCAAGGTCACAGGGCCCAGAAGAGGCGGCCTGGTGGCTCATAGCCAGGCAGTCTGGCACCACGGCCTCTGTTCTTCCATCACATCACTTGCCCCGGCCAAGGAATCAACAGAGTAAGTCCAGCATCCAGGACAGGGCCTGGCCCGCACGGGCACCTCCAACACAGACAGCAATCATCATTCTCCCTGGGGAAGCAGAGGCCACCTCTCTCCCGGGGAAAGGTCTCTTCCCCTCTGGACTCCAGCCCTTCCTGACAGCCCCCTCAAGATGTTAACGAGCCCACGAGGGGGGTTCTCTGTAGCTGGCTGCACAGAAGGCAGTTACGGAGACAATGAGGAAAGTCACAGAGGGGAGCCTTTAGAGCAGAGGACGTGGCAACCCCAAGGTGGGAGGCACAGCCTGCCTCAAGTCTGCCTCCCCAATGACCACGGGGTCAGGGGGTTTTCTGGAAAACAAATGAATAATGCATGAGGGGAGTGAGCATCATTGCACATTTGGGGCTGAGTGCAGGGCACGCAAGCACAGTGAGAGCTGCTGGTGCATACACGCCTCCATCAGAACATAGCACGATTTTAGCAGCACCAGGAGCCAGGGGTTAACGCTGGTCATTCTCTCAGCGTTGGGAGCAGGCAGGACATGGGGAGGAGGCCGCTCAGGGGGTTCTTGGGCACAATCTGTGGGGAGTGTCACTTATCTTGTCTTCCGTGGACAAGCAGGTGGTATAAGGCTCTGTAGTTACTTTATGGCTCCAAGGAGATTCTCCCAAAGTTACAACGTCTAGGTCGGCAGATGTCACTGATCTGTGAGGCCATCTTTCTACTTTCTTCTCTGCCTGCTTTGTCACCGCAGCTGCTACATTGCTGGTGTTGGGATAAGACTCACTGTCAGCAGTGCCACCCATTTAGGGCCACTTAGAGCAGCCAGCTCCAGCCACAACATGGGGCACTGAAAACCCATTACAAACAGGTGCCGCCAGGTAGGGACCGAGAGGCCCCATGCAGAGCCCTGCTGTTAGGAGGTGCGCACGGGTCTGTTCTGGCTGGAATTACCCAGGGAGATAGCATCGATTAGCACATTAATAAATAACACAGCTATTAAAAGCCAGTCTCAAGCGGCCAGAGCATAATTGCCTTGCGCAGGCATGGCCTCTGCCTCTTGTACAAGCCACCTCTCCCCAGTATATCTTCACCAAGGGTGCTCTGTGGCCAGCCCTGGGCCTGAGTCCTGGGAGGCACGAGAACAAAGGGACAGTGTGACCCAGAGGGGGGTGTCCTGGCAGCCTAATGCCAAGCCAGGAGGATTGTCAGGCCTTTCCCTGGTCAGGTCTCACTGGGTCACTGTTGCCACAAGGCAAGAGCCAAACCTGGGCAGCTGACGTCAAGGCTTACTTCTTGCTCATGAGGATGTTTGCTGAGGCACAGTGGCTGCAGGAGCCCCCACGCTGGGACGAGCCCCCACGCTGGGACGAGCCCCCATGCTGGCACACACTCTCACCTCGGGACACACCCCCCCACCTGGGATGCCACTTCAGATGGCGCCTTGGGGAGAGAGCAGAGCACAGAAGCCCTGGCACAGCCCTAATACCTCTCTCCCCCGCCCCAGGCCTCCAGCGGGCCCACCTCCTGGGGACCAGAGGGAGGATGGGAGCTCCAGTTGGGAGCCTGTGTCGGAGCTGTAGTCGGAAGCACCACGGACAGCAGGACAGACAGCAGGACAGCACTGCGGACAGAGAGACAGCACCACAGCACCATAGACAGCAGGACAGACAGTGGGACAGCACCGCGGAAAACGGGACAGCACTGCGGGCAGTGGCACGCCCCGTCTCACAGCTCCGCAGGGTCAGGGGTACCTCCTTCTGGGACTGTGGGGACTCTGCTCCACGTCCCTCTGCAGCCCCTGGTGGCCGTTGGCCAGCCCTGGTGTTCCTTGGCTTGTGACAGCATGGCCCCACCTCTGCCTTGCACTTCACGCAGCATCTCCCGCTGGTGTCTGGGCCCTCGGCCCTCCTTTTTATAAGGACACCTGTCATACAAATTAAGGCCCACCCTCCTCCAGTTCCATATCATCTTAAATAATCACATCTGTGAAGATTTTATTTCCTAATAAGATCACATTCTGAGCGTCTAGAGGTTAAGACTTCAACGTATGGATTCCAGGGGACACAATTCTACTCCTGACACTCAGTAGCTTGAAGTTGGTTCCTCACCTGGAAGCTAGTGCTGGGGGCCCAGGGCCTCCCCCCACATGGCCGTGACCCCTTGGTCCCACCCCACCAGGAGGCTCCTGTTAGCTCTGAGTCCCAGCCACTGGTGTTAGGACTTCCAGTTCCCACTGCCTCCTAATACCTGCTGCAGCCAGATCTGTCCCTGCAGGAGGCAGATGGCAGGAGTGAGGAACCCAGATAGATATAAGTTCAAACCTCACTCCTCCACTCAGTAGCTGGGCAATTTTGGGCAAGACTTCCCACCTCCCAAGCCTCACTGTCCTGACTGCACAGGGCAGGGAGGCCTAAGGGGCAACAGAGGCCTCAGGGCCTGACGGTTTGCTGACCTCCCAGGACCTAGATGCCTGTTTATCAGGGCTATAGGGTCCCTAACCCACCCCCAGATTCCTGGGCCCCTACCTTGGGTGCAGCGAAGCCCAGAGCACAGTCCTCCCCAGCTTCCAATCACATCTGAACCAGCTTGCGGGACCCCATGGTACTGGAGATAAATGAGGAATCTTTGCCTGGGAATTTCACTTGCATTGCACCACTGGGTGCCAGCGAACATGCATATGCACACGTGTGCAAACACACACACACACACATGTACACACACGCACTCACACACGCTCTGTCACAGCCTGCCCACTCAACCTCCAGGGAAACTGAGCAATACCTTCTGCCTCAAGCCACAGTCTTGGTCGGATGGCCTTGCTCCTGACAGAGGCCATCTCCCACCCAGCATGGCTGAGCACTATTTAATCACCCTTGACCAATAGTGTGACAAGCCTGGCCTCAACCCCACCAGGCACCCTCCCCACCCAGAGGTGGGAACTGCCCCACAGCCCCAGCTGTCTACACTCCCCAGTCCCCAACATTGTGGCCTGGGCACTCTGCCCCTCCCTGACTTGGAGTGGAGCTCCTCCTGGCTCCCATCCAGTGAGCACCCAACACCAGCCTGGGAGGGAGGAAAGACCTCATTCTCATCTTACAGGGGGCCTAGCCCTCTGAGAGGACAACCGCCCGCTCTGCGCAGCACCCGCAGCCCTGCACCCACCTCTGCTCTCATCTTGCCCCAGGCCTCAGAAGCAGGGATGAAGGAGGCAGGGGCCTGCCACCACTGCCAAGGAAGGGGTGTGGGGGGGGTATGGGGGGGTGCGGGGGGGGAGGGCACACTGTCCAGTAGGTGCCAGGCTCTCCTGTTTCAGCATGGGTCGGAGGTTCTCGCTGGTGGAGGGTGAAGTCCTACTCCTGCCTACCCATCCTCTCCTCCCTCAGCTGCCTCTGCCCAGACTCAGGGGCCCCAGATGCCCAAAGAGCAGAGGAAGGAGCTCAGAGAAGTCCCCAGTATCTACCAGACGGCAGCCACCTCATACCCAAGCACAGCCCATGTACCAAGACACCCCATGGATGTCCCCTCCACCCACATCCAGGCATGTCCCACACACCAGGACACCCCACAGAGGTCCCCTCCAATCAGTCATCTGTCAGGCTCCCTCTGGGGAAAATGGACCTCACACACTAGACAGAGCCCCAGGTACAATAATGATGCTTAGGGTGACCTCACCCTGGTCAAGGCATCCACCCAAACCAGACTTCCCCAGGCGGAGCCTGCAGGGCAGCCCCATGCATCTGAGCTGCTGTCCAGTCGACCCAGGTGTGGCCCCCTGTGAGAACCGACCATGAGATCTGGGGTGCGTGCAGGCCTCGCCGTGAGAACAGTGCACCGGCAGCGTGGTTTGCAGCAGCCTTCTCCTAGGAATTGACCAACCCCTTTGAGAAAACCCTGCACACCTGGATGGTGCTACCCACAGCACCGCTGCCTCCCTGCCCTGGCCAGGTGAGCAGATGGCTTCAGAGCTCTTCAGGGTAACAGAAGCAAGTTACCACCAAGCAAACAGATGGAGTGCTCAGGGCCTGGCGAGCAGAAATGGGTGTCCGTAGCTCCTGCCCCTCCCGTCCATCAGTGGTGTCCGTAGCTCCTGCACCTCCTGTCCGTCGGGAAGTGGTGATTGGAAGCTGCTGCTAACGGCGCTGGGTGAGCAGAACCCAGCACCACCAGGAAGCACCAGTGCCACCGTAGAGCACAGCGACCTCAGTGTGCTGCACTTGTTTCCAAAGTCAATTTCAAGAGTCCGCAGAGTCGTGGGAAACGTGTTTGGAGTGCGGAGTGTCCTCCTTGGTGCCCACTGGCAGAAGGCAGCCAGAGAAGTCTCAGCCCATCAATTGAGGGGATTGGTGCCACAATCAAACTTCAGACACAGAAATGACTAAAGAGGTTTTAAAGAAATAAATGCTCTAAACAAAGCATTGCAATGTCAACTAGTGAGGGAAAAAGACTCAGCAGGTTCCCAGGGTGGCATTGCCCTCTGACTGCTTCTAAAAAACTGAAGAGCCTCAGCCAGTAGCAGGAACCCTGAGCTGGAGACCCCTTCAGAAGCCAGTGAAACAGGCAGAGGGGCAAGGAGGACAGTGCAGGTGAGGCCTGCCTGGGAAGGCCCTGCCTTGAAGACCAGGGCCCCTCAGACCTTCACTAAGGACCCAGGATAGCAGGGCTGCTCCCTGAGGCAGCAACTGTCAGTGCCCGGCCGGCCCTCTCCCCCCACCGGGCGCTGATCCACACACAGGCGTGCAATCCTGCTCCTGTGTGTCCAGGAGACGGCTGTCATACCCTTGTGCAGGTGAGCAAACTGCACAGACAGGTCAAGTGTCTGAACCGGGAGCTCCCAACCAAGTCACGATGGAGGACAGCCACTGACCCCAGAGTCTGCACCTCACCGAGAGACCCAACGTGCAGGGGCTGGTTAGATGGCTTCCATCCCCTCCCCTTCCAGAGGGCAATCTACAGCTCACTCCTGCTTCTTCCTACTTCCTATAAGTGTCCTGCTCAGGGCCATCAGGAGAAAAGACTAAGTGTGCCTGGGGTCAGGGGCCAGAAGACCTCAGTCCCGGGCAGAGACACATCACTCACAGAAAGGGAATGTCACCATGTCCTCCTGTGGCAAGCAGCTTGTGGCTGATCAGACCACACCCTCGTCCTGAGCATGAAGCACCCAGCTCTCGGGAGGGCTGGAAATAAGCAGGATTCGCCTAGCAAGTGGAGAACTCATAAGGGAGTCAGCCAAAGCCGGCAGGGACTCTCCCCTGGCCTCAGACCTGACAGCTAAATTAAAACTACCAAGGAAAATAAACATAGGGCTATAAAATACGGATGAAAATGTCCATAAAGCCTGGGATTGAGCAGTGACCTTCCCCGCTGCTGGTGGTGTGGACAGAGGTAGGAAGTGGAAGCTTCATGACCCAGAAAGAAAATTCCCCCTCAAGGGCCAGCCTGCCCTCTGCCAGCCACCGGCAGGGCTGTGCCTCCGTGCACCTGTGTGTGGACACACGCGTGTATTCTGAGTGCAGGGTGACATACCTCCATGACCCGAGCATGCGTGCTCACACGTGTGCACACACATGCCTGTGTGTGCACGCACCTGTGTTCACATGTAGGGGTGGTAGGCTCTCCTACGCTTCCTTCTTTTCAGCCCCAAGTATTTTCTGAGTACCTACTACGTGCAGGCAGAGTCAGCCTGGGAGTCTAGAGGTAAAATCCTTGCAGAGGGGGAGACGAAGAAGGCAGGCAGGTGCCACACAGAGCAATGGGCACCCAACTGTGCCCCAGAGCCAGACAGGGAAGGCCGTCTGGAGGAAGGGACACCTGGTCCCCATGACCAAACCAAAGAGAAAGACAAACCTCCTCCTCGCCGAGGCTCAGTGAGTCCTGCACACTCGAAGGTGCCTGCTGAATGCGTGTCCCCAGCGACAGACCAAAGAGCACCTGTGTCCCGCAAGCCCCACCCAAGGCACCTGCTCTCTGCCCAGCTGCTGGGAGGAAGAGGATGGCGGGCAGTCAGCAGATCACTAATGATAATCCTTTTTTTTTCCAAGTTCCTTCATCTACATGGTCATATTTCAAAATCCCAGCTGTTTCCGCCAGAGGAGTAACCTGTCGTGTGCAGTAACAATCCTTTTCCAGCCAGAAACACTTGCATGACCTTCAGTGAGTCACACCGGGCTCCTGAGACACAAACGATGATTTGCTTTAATCCCCATTTCGGTCTTTGAGGTCAGACAGACCGGGACTCAGATCCCACCTCCACCCTCACGGGGAGAGCTGGGCTGTGCAGTTCAGTTCTCCATGCCTGTTTTCTTTGCTTGTGAGATGAGGATAAAACCATTTCTCCCATAGGCTATGTCAAGAATTAAATGAGGTCAGACCTGGACCATGCTGCTGCAACAAACAGGCCCCCAAATCTCAATGGCTTAAACAATAAGCTGACTTCTCATTCATATTCCATGTCCATCATGTGTCAATGAGGTGTCTGTTCATCATGGTCAGCAGGGGACTCAGATGGACACTTAGCACAAAATATGTTTCTACCGTTCCACAAACCCAGCAAAGAAAACACAATAAACCCTTTGTGCTGCTTATTCAGTCTCCTGCCCAGAAGGGACACACACCCAGGCTCAGTCTCCTGCCCAGAAGAGACACACACCCAGGTTCACAGGCAGTTGTCCAAAACAAATTGCAGGCTATGCCTGAACTGAAGGTGAGATGAAGTCATTGTGTGGGGACCCCAAACAGTGGAAACAAGGACACAGATTATTTTATCTGGCTCCTCCCTGCTTCCTCCTAGCTGCTCCTCATTCCCTCCAGCCACTGTCCCCTGTGTCCATCATCAATCTCTGGCCTCCCAGCCCCAATGCACCCTTCAGCGTCTGCGCCGTGGCTGAGGGACGCCTTCTGGTCCTTTTCCTGGACCCAAGCATGGTGCTGAGCATGTCAGCAGAGGATGCAGAGGAGATGTGGCAAGGGAAGGAGCTCTCTCTCTGGGCTTCGACGGCGTCAGATCTGCAGCCACAGACCCAGCATGGTCCCTCTGTGACCTCCCAGCCACAGCCTGGGGATAACCTTTCTGCAGCATCTCAACAGGGTAACTAAAGCCCAATAGGGTGCAGGTGATCTGAATGCACCTGCAAAGATGCCCGGTCACCCCTCTGCAAGCCTTCCTGCCCTGTGTAGTCACCTGTATCCTGGAGGGTCTGCACTGAGCTCGCATGCTCAAGAGCCCTCCTGCCCTGCTACATGGCCACACAAGACTGCTCACACCAGCTCCCCTCCCACACTCCAGAAGGGCTTGGTGCTTGGCCACCAGCTGCCACCCCACCCCAGCCAGGCCAAATCCACAAACCCCTCTTATCTGGCAGACGGAGCTGTACCCCTAGACCGCTGGGCCCCTGCCCAATCTGTCCTTCCGTGGGCAGTTTCTCTGCTGCCTTAGTTATCACTCCTTTGTACTAAACTCCCCTTGGGCCTATCATGTGGTTTCTACACCCCTGACTCACGCACACACTCACCAGCATTTCCCCACCATGGGCCCCAGACCACACCTCACCACTGTGTCCCCTCATTCCCTTAAGTGACACCCCACAAACTCCTCCTTGGTGCCCATAGCTTGCTTGACCTTCTTTCCATATGTTCTTGGCCAGACAAAATTCTGATGCTGTCAGTTCAGGGGTAGGGAATGCCGTCAGGCAGGCACTCAGGTCACTATCCTAGGACTGTCTGGGGACTGAAAGATTAAAGACTGAGTCAATGAGAAGGACAGTGATTTGCCCAGGGACCCTGGAACATTCATGGCAGAATTGGAACAAAAGTTCAGGTCTCCCAAATGTCAGCCCATTTCCCGTGCCCTCCGAACATGCCTCCTGGCAGGAGGAGGTAGGGGACACACATGCTGAGCTCTCAGGGGTACCCAAGTGCTGAAGGGTGGGGACAAGGCTGGCTGGGCTGATATGGTCTAGTCCTCTTGACCAAAATAACAGCAGTTACATAACCAAGCTTGAGGGACAAGAACGGAGACCCTTGCACACGGTTGGGAAGAGAGGAACAAAGCCAGAGAGTAATAAGAAACCAATGCCCCATCCAGGCAGAGAGAGGGGAGTACTGGGGCAGAACAGAGTCCCTGGATGGGGACAAGGGGCAGGGATGCCTCAGTCGCCAGACAGGGGAAGAGCTGGAATCTATCCTCCCCTGGGAGGGAGGCAAGGTCTTACCTTGATCACTGTGCCTCCAGCTCAGGGAATCAGAAGAAAATGGGTTGCTGGGGTTCTGGTAGGTGGAGCTAAAACAATTTAGCCTCAAGAAGTTAAAAGCCCAGTACATGGACGGGTGGCCCAAACTCAAATTCATGCCCCCAACTTCTAGTTCAGCCCTGTGACTCTCTCTGGCCAGTTGTGTGTGACAGAGTGGCAGTCCACCAGTCCTGAGCCCAGCCCTTGAAAGATCTAGAGTTTCCCTTTGCACTCTTCACTCCTGCCCAGCCCTGCCTGACTCTAGGAGGAGGAGAGACACCAGAGCTGACCTGACTTTGCTGCTCCAGGGAGCCACCAGCCAGCCCAGACTCTCCAGTGGGAAGGGGCTATCCCTTGTTATAGGCCCCTGAGACCTGGGGGTTACTTGTTATGCAGCAAGAGCTCACTAATACAGTGAGAGTTAACTACAGAACTAATAACTAAGGGATTAAAAGTAAAATGTATCTTTTCCTGGTTTGGGGATCAGAGTGATATTTGCTTCATAGAATGGGTTGGGAAGTAGTCCTTCTTTTTCGATGTTTTGGAAAAGGTTAAGTAATATAGGTACTAGTTCCTCTTTAAAGGTTTGGTAGAATTCTGATGTGAAGTTATTTGGTCCCAGACTCTTCTTTTTTGGGAGATTTCATATAGTTGATTCTATTTTAGTACTTGACATAGATCTGTTCACTAATTTTATTTTTGGAATGCTGCAGTTTTAAGGACTAGTATGTTTAGTGTCATAATGCTTGATGCCACTTAGCCAAGGATAGCACACATCACAGGACACACTGTTACTGGTTAATATTTGGAATAAGATACTGGTTGGGCTTTTTGAAGATCCTGTATATACGTATCACGAATATGTGAATAATAGCAAATTCACCCTATGATAAATCTTGAGACCTGCAGAGAGAGATGTGACTACAGGTATGAGCAGTAGTTGTGACTTCCCAATTGTTCTTTAAATATCTAGCAAGTACCAAATGTTTTTCTCTCACTCAAAATGTATGGGATGGGAAGCGACTCTTCACCCATTTCTGTGTAACAGGAGTTGTTTTTCTCCAACACCAGGCATGCAAGAGGCCTCGATGAAACTCACCGAGTCATTGCACGAAGTCTATGAGCCAGATTGGTATGGGCGGGAAGATGTGAAGATGGTTGGCGAGGTAAGAGCCAGGTGGCTTCCACAAGGGTCCCACCCAGTACCGCTCATTCCTTGTGTCCCCTTGACCCCCTTCACACCTCATTGTCTTAATCATGAGAGGAGACAGTACACCCAGGAGGTGTGAGCACTTCTGCTCTCTGATCATCCCAAACTTACCGTGTGCGGTAACCATGTGGGCAGAAGCGTGTCAAAGTATGTTTTTCTTTAAAGTAACAATACCATTTTTCTGTTCTCAGTATAGGTTTTAACAGCTTATTTCTAGCAGAAGTGGGTCATGGTATGGCTTTGTGTCCAAACTTGACCTCTTTGCCCCCATCCTGCTACTGACTGCACACAGTAAGCACACCCATCCCATTTTAACACCAGCTGGTCCCTCCACTGATCTGCAATCTAGAGGCAAGTGCAAATTCAACCCACTTGCAGCATTTGACTTCAGGAGGGTTTTGGCCCTAGACATGTCTTAATATGTCAGACTTCCAGCTGAGGGCCGTGTGGCTGACAGGACAATAGCAAGTGGGTATTTCTGCTTTGTAGAAAGCTGACTGGCACAGAGTAGTTCTGTGTGATGGTGGGCCAGTTCTTTTGTTTGTTTGGTTTGGTTTGGTTTGGTTTGGTTTTGAGACAGACTCTGGTTGCCCTGGGTTGAGCCATGGCATCATCGTAGTTCATAGCAACCTCTAACTCCTGGACAAAAGTGATTCTCCTGCCTCAGCCTCCCAAGTAGCTACTGGTGACCACCACAATGCCCTGATAATTTTTCTATTTTTATTAGAGATGGGGGGTCTCACTCTTGCTCAGACTGGTCTCAAACGCCTGAGCTCAGGCAGTCTACCCACCTTGGCCTCCCATTGTGCTAGAATTATAGGTGTGAGCCACTGCACTGGTCTGGACCAGTTTTTTAATCTTCTTGGGATGTAGTTTCCTCATCTACAAAATAAAAATAATAATTGTATGTGCTAACAACACGTTTACAGCCCCTGTGTGTATGTCATCTGCCTGGCCAGTGCTTGGTGCATGTTATGGTTACTGATCATCAGTAATGGGATTGCAGGATCAAATGGGATACTCTGATTTTTCTTCTGATTGAATAAGGAAAGCTCTTCTTGGACAGTATTGCATCTTTCAAAAACTTTCAGGGTATAGATTTGAAAAACTAAGCCATTGAACATCATTTTCAAATCCTATTATAAAGTAATTGCACCTTCTCACTTTTCAGTATAAAAAGATTGTTTCAACATCATGTTGCTAAATACTTGTAAATTTCTGGTTAAATGGGTATAACTAAAAATTTGTCATAGAGAAAGAATTTTAAAGCAATAATAGAAGCGTTGTTAATAACTTTTCAGAATGTCATTACACTTTTTAATTTATTTTAATTATCATGTGAGAGTACAGGAGTGATTTTTTTTTTTTTTAAGGAAATGGCTGTTATCCTACTTGTGGCTGCCAGGATTTTTGGTATCCTTAGATGCAGATGCAACCCTGGCCTCTACTGATGAAGAAACTTAATACTACATGTTCATAGGGTCTACTTACATGAGAAGATGGGCCTTTTTAGGCAGTGAAGTTAAATTTTTTTTTGCTTACATAAAATTCTTGAATTGAGATTTGTAACAATTAGTGTAAGATCACTCCCTCCCTCCCTGAGAATACATCTCCTTGGCCAGAACGTGGTCTTTTGGCTACACCAGGATGCAAAGGAATCTGGGAAAGAGAGTCCTTATCCTAAGTGACGAAGTGCCCAGTTATCATTGGAAGATCCATTACTGAGAAGAATGAAAGCATAGAGACTAGGGAACAAGCAGAAGATTCTTTCAGAAGACCCTAAATGTAGCACTGAGAGAAATGTAGAGAGGACGTTCTTGTGCACCCACTGTGTATCTGTGATTCTGTGAAGGACTTTATATACATCAATTCATTTAGTTGGGTAAATTGAACTTCAACTTCAGGGAGGTTCAGTTTCCCAAAGTCACATAGCTGGGACAGGAATCCTACTCTATTGAGAGAGCCTGTTGTAATAGTCTGCTCATGCACTTTGAATTCAAGGGGACAGCTGAGTTGAAACCTGTGTCTGTCAATTAATCTACTGAATGCCCGTGGCCATGTTATGTGACATCTCTGGACTTCATAAGACTTTTCTTATAAAACTGCTGTGAGAATTAAATGACTATTTGTGTATCAGACACAAACACATACACTCACACACACACTCTCTCACATAAAGAGTAGAATCAATGCCTTGACACGGTTATGGTTGTTAATAGTAGTTGCAATAATAGTAATCTGTAATATTCATTGTGTTTATCGTAGTTGATACTCTTTAAGTGGTTAAGGCCCTTGCTAACAAGACCAAATTTTCTCTTTTCCCTGTGGAAGCTTAAGCAGTGGTTTGTTTTTTGTTTCAGTCCAGAGTGGTATCTAATTTCATGGATGGGTTAGAAGCAGTTGTCTCAGTGGAATTCTTCTCAGTCTCTTAGCCCCAGAGTCCATCCATAGGAATTTGGAGACCTTTTGACATTTCTATGTTCCTTAGTAGTATAGAATCAGAAGTAGATTATTATTAAGGTCTTACCAAGCCTATATTATTAATTAGAATGGGTGGCCAAATTGCATTAAAATTTCATTGTATTTTCTAGCATTTAATATCTGGGAAAGTATTACTTATCTGATTTTACAGAATCAGAGTTTTTAGAAGTTTGGTGAAGAGCATCGAATTAAAATAATTCACAAACTGCCTATTTTGCTTTTTCTTTTAGAAATGTGATGTACTGTGGGAAGACTTCCATCAAAAACTAGTGGATGGATCCTTGCTGACACTGGATACCTATCTGGGACAATTTCCTGACATAAAGGTATTGTACTCTGTGTCCATAAAGAATTGAATAGTATCATATAGTTATTAAAACATGGACAAGAAAAGGAGAATTAAAAGTCCTTAAGCTGACATCAAAGACAACTGCTAACTTTTCATTTATTTAAACATGGGATTTTTATACTATTCCCCTCAGTTGGAAATGATGTGCAGGTACAGAAATCACATTTCCTCTTTAGTGAACTGCTTCAGCTTTCACTTCTCTGCATAAGTCTTTTTAAACCCTTAAATATAAAGCCATAAATCAGAGCTATGAAAAATCTATTTTTTTATATTCAAATTTTCATTATATAGCAGTTGACAAGGATTTTAGCACACCTGGGTATTTTTTCTCTCATTGAAATTTTCAAGTTCAAAATGAAATACTGAGATATAAGTATTTCAAATTCATTTGCTTCTTGACCTAAAAATACCTTTTCTAAAAAATTTCTCTTATTTGACATTCAAATATATTATAGAGGTAAATGCACACTGAAGGACTGAGTGTTTATTGGAATTCACTCTGGAGGAAAATATGCAGTTGAACTATTTAGGTTGAATGTAGAAAATTATAAGTCTGTCCCTGGCCAATGTGGAGTTCTAGTTAAGACAGGTATGTGCTGTCCTGTCTATTGGGTGAGAAGGCCATGAACCAGCATCAGTGAACATCTGCTTTAGGATCTTATTAGGCATCTTCTCATACATACTTCTGTTTTTCCTGACCTTCTTGGCAGCCATGACCACACACCAGGAAACTATCTGCAGTAATATGAACCAGCCTTGGCCATGAAACATAGTGAAGTTTCTTGGCTAAAAAGCAGCACTCATGGCAAAGATGTTATTTATTTATTTATTTATTTATTGGTGTGTGTGTGTAAAAATTTGTTTTATTTATTTAATTAACTTAATTGGTTTCCTTGTTTATTTATTTAATTTCAGGTTAATGTGAAGACAGAAAGAACCTGGTCAAAATATTTGAGTTTGTTAGATAGAAGACCTCTTGTAGTTGTGTCCTGCACCCAAAAGGTGTGCCATACACACCTACATTGTGCCTATTAAGTGGGAGCACCCCAAACCCCCCATTCTCATCTCTCCTTTGTTCCCCCTCCCACCAACTGGAAATTAGTTTTTCTCTTATGTGGGCATGTATTAGATCATCTGCTGGTTTCAAATAAAATTGAGTATATTGGATATTTGCTTTTTTTTTTTTTTATTAAATCATAGCTGTGTATATTAGTGCAATCAAGGGGTACAATGTGCTGGTTTCGTATACAATCTGAAATGTTTTCATCAAACTGTTGAGCATACCCTTCATGGCATTTTCTTAGTTATTGTATGAAGACACTTGTAGTCTGCATTTAGTAAGTTTCGCCTGTAGTCTTCTAAGATGCACCATAGGTGTGACCCCACCAATTACCCTCCCTCCTCCCACACCTCCCCTCTCCCCTCCCTTCCCATATTCTTGTGCTATAGTTGGGTTATAGCCTTCATACGAAACCTTTAAATTAGCTTCATAGTAGGGCTGAGTACATTGGATACTTTTTCTTCCATTCTTGAGATACTTTGCTAAGAAGAATATGTTCCAGCTCCATCCATGTAAACATGAAAGAGGTAAAGTCTCCATCTTTCTTTGAGGCTGCATAGTATTCCATGGTATACATGTACCACAATTTATTAATCCATTCATG
>CAUYRH010075116.1:0-17551 GCA_963574655.1 Perodicticus potto
TAGTGGGGGGAAGGGGCAGAAAGGGGCAGAATACATGTATCGGGTGGAACCGGGCTCCCTGTAACCTGATTTCTCGGAGCTGTGTTGCTGGCTCATTATAAGCACAGGAGAACCAGGGGCACGAAGCGCTACACTGGTAAGAGTGGCTAATTCCAGACAAGCGCAGGGGCTGAGGAGGCCACTCTCCTCAGGTACTCTTCCCCAGGCATTGGAGAGACGCTTCCTTTTGTTTGGTCGGAAGGCTTCTTGGGTTGGTCAGGGGACGCTTTGACCGACTCAGGAATACAGGATGGGATTGATTAAACTGGACATTTGTTCTTTCTCACAGATGGGTAACATAGTCTCTCATCGAGAGAACACCCCGCTGGGCTGTATTCTGGAGCACTGGGACATGTTTGATCCCCAGGCGCTGAAAAAAGACTGTATGGTTTTCTTCTGCACCCAAGCCTGGCCTCAATATCAACTCTCTACTGGTGAACAATGGCCCCAGAGGGTACTCTTAATTATGACACCGTTCTTCAACTAGATGCCTTTTGTAAACAGGAAGAAAGGTGGTCTGAGATGCCCTATGTGCAAGTGTTCTTTTCCCTCAGGGACAACCCCCAACTGTGTAAGACCTGTCAGATAGATTCTGCTCTCTTGGCTGCAGTCACTTCCCCAAATGGTCGGGGATCCTCTAGGGAGACACCACCTAGTTCAAACTCTCCATCTACTTCTTCCACACCTTCCTCCATGTGTTCGGAAAACCCCAGGAGAGAAGCTACCCCAAGAGTTTGTTCTGGTCCTACTGCGACCCCCAGAAGGCAATCATATCCATCTCTGTGTCCCTTGGTTGAGACTGCAGGGGATGAAAGGGGAAGTGCGCGAGTATATACTCCATTTTCTCTAGCAGATTTAAAGCAAATTAAAAGTGATTTAGGGAAATTTTCTGATGACCCTGATAAGTACATAGATGTTCTCCAGGGGTTAGGACAAAGCTTTGATCTCTCTTGGAGAGATATAATGCTACTACTAGATCAAACATTAATGTTTAATGAAAAAAATGAAGTTCTGGATGAAGCTAGGAAGTGGGGTAATTTGTGGTTCATGTCCCAAACTGATGGCAGTATGTCTCCTGGAGTCAGGAACAGATACCCCACGGGAAGACAGGCAGTTCCCCTTCAGGATCCTGATTGGGACCCTGAGAAAGAAGGTGACTGGTGGCGTAAACATTTTCTAACATGTATCCTAGAAGGTTTATGTCGGTCCAAGAAAAAGCCTGTGAATTATGCCAAGTTATCTACTATTTGCCAGGAACAAAATTAGAATCCCTCAGCCTTTCTTGAGAGGCTTAGGGAGGCAATGAGAAAACACACCCAATTGACACCTGACTCCATAGAGGGTCAGATTATTTTGAAAGACAAATTTATCACTCAAGCAGCTCCAGACATTCAAAGAAAACTCCATAAATTGGCTCTAGGCCCAGACTATAACCTGGAGAATCTTCTTAAAATGGCCACTATGGTCTTTTATAACGGAGATCAGGAGAGAAAGGAGGAAAAAGAGAGAAGGGAACAGGAAAGAATGACAGCTCTAGTAATGGCACTCCGACAAATAAGCGGCTTTCAGGAGCAGAGGGAAACCATAGGAGCTAAAAACAAGTGCTTCCAAATGTGGTCAGATTGGCCACTTCAGAAAAGACTGCCCTCAGCAGTACCACTGGCTGGGCAAGCCACCTGGCCCCTGTCCAAAATGCAAGGGTGACCATGGAGAGTGGCCTGTCCCCAGAGGCGAAGGCCTCCTGAGACAGTGATCCCATCAGCGCCCAAACTGGATTGAGGGTGCCCAGGGTAGATTCTCATGGCTCCAGCTTGTGTCATCACCCCTCAAGAGCCCTAGTTTTGCCTTATAATGGAGGGCCAAGAAATAAAATTTCTTTTGGACACTGGAGCAAACTTTTCTGTACTTCTCTCTAACCCTGGTCTTTTACCTCCCAAATCCGTAACTATACAGTGGGTGTCTGGAAAACCAGTAATCAAATTTTTCTCTCAGCCTTTAAGCTGAAATTGGGATGACTGGCTGTTCTCTCATGCCTTCCTAATCATGCCTAAAAGTCCTGCTCCCCTTTTGGGGAGGGACATACTAAATAAAGCAAGAACAACCATTTATATGAATATGAGATAAAAAACTATTCTATTACTAGGTCAAGAAACTACAGAATTAGTAAAACATATTACTTTAGCTAAAATTCAACAAATCCTTAAAAGCTTCCCCACTACATTTTCACATTCAACACTAAAACAGCTTTTTTCTCCTAGAAATCTAGTCATGATCAAAACTCTTCCTTCTAATTCACCTTCCCTAACCCCAACTTGGGAAGGCCCCTCTCCTGTTATCTTGTCTTCTTCCACAGCTGTTAAAGTTATGAGAGTCGATTCCTGGATACATCATTCACGAGTAAAATCCTGGAACCCTCCACCTTCTACGGAGACAGACAATGAAGACAGCCAACAACAGACCACCTACACTCGTGAGCCAAAGAAAAGTTTAAAGTTATTATTTAAGAAACAGCAAGGAAAATGCTAATATGGTTTTCTTTTAAATATCACTGAATGAGTGCTTCTGACCTGACACTGTTCTACCTTTGCCTATTACTGATTATACTAATCAGATTTATGTTTTCCAGAGATGTCATCAAGCCACACGCAATAAAAATGGTTCCAGTCCATAAACCCCTGTATCACTCTCCCTCTGGAGAAACCCTGACTGCCCCCTTCTATCATCCCCAATTCAACAGGAAGCAGTTAGATCAAGTCTTCGCCCTTTTTCCCTAAAAGCAGTCAGAGTTTCTACTTGGAGAGGGAGAACTGATGCAGGACATTTGGCGCCCTGGCCAACTCAGC
Source organism: Perodicticus potto (assembly GCA_963574655.1). Classification (NCBI taxonomy): domain Eukaryota; kingdom Metazoa; phylum Chordata; class Mammalia; order Primates; family Lorisidae; genus Perodicticus; species Perodicticus potto. The sequence goes on from CAUYRH010075116.1 coordinate 2,883, forward strand.
AGAGCTGGCAGACCTGTCGCCTCCACCTTGGCGGTGTCTGTGCGGTGGCAGCCAGCTGAGGAACCAGCCAGTTGGATGATAGCCAAGGGGGGGGGCCTCCAACACCCCACCGGAGGCTCCAATAGCCAAAAAGGCCGGACAACTGCCAAGGAGACACCTGCGCCTTGCTGTCTCCTTCACTTTACACTTAGGACTTAATACGGAACCCCCATTTCCGATGCCTAGGTCAATTTCATGTGAATTTCCTAGGCCTCAATTCCATGAATGGACTGCATCCATTCATTAATACATTCATTCACCTTGCCCTGGAAGGGACTGTGTTCATTCATTTCCTGGCCAAGGAACCCATACACCTATATATACCCTGAGACTAAGAGCCTAAAGGTGGGAGACAGGGAAAGACCCGGAGAGAAACAGAGAGAGCTTTTCTCTACCCATTTGAGTTCTTTCTCTCTACCAGGAGCTTTAGTGTTTTTTGTATTCTTTTCTATAAATAAATTCTGTCTTACCACTGATCTGTGGTCCACAGATTTATTCTTCAAATCACCGAGACCAAGAACCTGAAATTCCGGTGTCATCAGGACCTCAGGAGTGCTTGGGCTCTTCCACTTTTTTTCTGAAAATATCTGTTCAATCCGGACTGAGAAGCAGCCCTCCACAGAACTCTGGCAAGAGCACAAGGTCGCCAGGGTCCATGTGTGTCTATGGTGATGTTTTGATTGCTTATTTGCTAGATACAGACAGTTGGCAGAGATGATGGCCTCATTACCATGCCTGGGACCTTCAGAGCTTGCCTGGGGGAGAAGATGGCACTGGGACCTCACACCTGGCCCCGTGTCTGCTTGCTTTCATGGGAGGGGATGGAGAATGTCACTTTAAGAATCTTGCACTATGCCCCACCCATCACGGGGAGATGGGCACCCCCCGCAGACAGTGGGACACTCACAAGCACTCACTCCCATGTGGAGCCATCAAACATGGGGCACTCAGCTGTATGTACTTTATTACTTCGTCACCAATTCTCACAGCAGTTGTGAAAGGTCAGAATGATTAACTCAACTTCCCAGAGAAACACACAGAGGTTTGAAAACCTGAATATTTTGCCAAAGCCCACAGCTTCGAAGCTGGGATTTAAACTCAAGTGAGCACAGCTCCGAGCCCCAGGCTAGAGATAAAGCTGCCACGGCTACCTATATAGTCTACGTCCTTGGGGTGTTTGCAACGAGGTTACAAAAACAGGAGATACGTCCAAACACTATTGGAAGTTCTAGACCGGCCTGCCCAGGAGACCTCTCTGTGATGATGAAAATGCTGTACCAGAAAAAAAAAAAGAAAGCAAGAAAATGCTCTACTGTCTGCGCTGCTCACCTACGGTGACCACCAGCTACGCATACCTACCACGTACTTGACACGAGGCTGGTGCAACTGAGAATCTGGAGTTTTAATTTTACTTGATTTGAACTTATTTCAATTTAAATGGCCATTGAATACCTCTATTGGACAGGGAAGTTAGAGATATTTTATACTAACAGCATTCAGAAAAGGGAATGGTCACTGCAGCTGGTGGCGGGGGACCCCAGCAGTCTGCATGGAGGTCAGAGGTCAGAGGTTGCAGGCTCTGAGCCAGCCTTTGATGTGTTAGGGTTTTAACACGACTCTTCTTGTTCTAAGGATAATCATCTTCCCTACAGAATTGGGCTCCAAATCAAGGGTCCCAGAAATCAAGCCCTGTCCTCTAGGTCTACAGACGATGAACCAAGAATGTCCCTCCTGGCCCCATATTTTTTGTGGCTCTGCTCTCCACAGCGTGACTGAGCTCTCTTTAGCTTCCTCCCACTTTCCTTCTAAAGCCTTTCTTCTGCTCCCTCTCCCTGTGCCCTCCCTGCCAACACCAGAAGGTCCTGGGTTTGTGTTCTTTTTATCAACCTGGACATTTTGTTTTTACCTACGAGGCTGAGTCATTTCCTCTCTTGCGGCGGCTTTTAATGCACTTTTAATAAAGTGCATTAAAACACCTGTCACTCTGAGAAAGGCACTTCCTAATACAGTGAGCAATGCCACCAACTGGGAAACCACCCACCTTCCCCCCAAATCACAGCCCTCGCAACAGGGAACAAAAGCCCTCCCTCCCTGCAAGCCTTGTGTGTGGCCCACTCAATATTCAGAGCTGGCCACGTGTCATGTCTGACTCCGTTCTTTCCCACGCCAAACGGACCCTCTAATGTGTTAGTTCCTTCCTCCTAATATCTCAGTCATTATCTGCTTGTCCATGGAAGAAGAATGTTGAAAACTATTTGACTTCAAGACAAGATCAGCAAATAGGGTTTTGTTGTTTTTTTTTTAAGAGACAGAGTCTGACTCTATCGCCCTCAGTAGAGTGCTGTGGCATCACAGCTCACAGCCTCCTCCAAGTCCTGGGCTTAGGCAATTCTCCTGCCTCAGCCTCCCGAGTGGCTGGGACGACAGGTGCCTGCCACAATGCCTGGGTATTTTGTTGTTGTTGTTGTTGTTGTTGTTGTTGTTGTTGTTGCAGTTTGGCCGGGGCTGGGTTTGAACCCGCCACCCTCGGTATATTGGGCTGGTGCCCTACCCACTGAGCCACAGTGCCACCCTGCAAACAGGGATCTTAACCCAGAATCTGCAATCCTCTTGTTACCTTTCAGGCCAGTCACTGGTATATCTCCAATTCTCAGAGTCCAACACCTCAGTCCCTCCTTGGAGCTTGCAAATCCTATGCCTATTCGCATTTGTAGCTCACGTAGCTGCCCATGTGCTTCAGCAACCTTCAAGAATGTTCCTCGGGAGCATTTAGTAACAGCCACAGTAACCCTTGAGTTCTCCAGCTTGAGGAATATGAATTATGTAGGACTGGTTTGGTTTTTGTTTTGGTATGGGAGAGAAGATAACTTATTATTAATTCTTTTTGGCTTTGCTTTGAGCTGACTATTAAGATTCTCACTTCTACCTACCCTCCAGAAAAGGAGTCGACACACAACTCCCTGAAACACCTTCTGTACTCAAAGGCCTATGGGCCCTTGGGCTGCAATGAAGATTCTTCATGTCCTTCCATGGGGACACCAAAAATGAGACAGGCCTTTGAATGTGGAATAAGCATGTGGCTGAACTGTCCTCGAAGGGGGCACATGTGAGGCCTGAGTCCCCACCAGGCCAGGAAGGAAGCCCCGAGAGCTGTGAAATGCAAGTCAGGGTGACAGAACAAGGCCACAGAGCTACTGGGAGCTAAGAATGATTTTCAAACTTTTAAAATAGCATTAAAAAGCATTTTTTAAGAATATATGACAGACACTGTCCGTGTCCTCCAAAGCGTAAGATATTTACTGTCTGTCTAGCCCTTTCCAGAACAAATTCTCCAAGTGCTGGTCTCTACTCTCAGGGACCTCATTCATCCAGAGGGGTACCTGTCATTTCCCTGAGGCTTCAGGAACTGGGTTCTGACAACTTCGAGGTCCTGTGGACACCCCTTTATATTTGTTTTCTTTTTTTAGTTTCAGTAATATTAGAGGGAAAATGTCCCATAATACCTTTCTAAGGGAAGGCACAATAGATATCAAATACAAGAAGTGAAAAATGAAAATTCATTTCTCCCAAGAAGATCAACATCATGGGCGAGGATGTGGCCCATGGCCTGTGTCTTTACTGTAACAGAAACGAGGCTCCTGATTAAAAACCACCCATGCAGGGAGGATCCCAGAGCAACCTCACCCATCCTACCCCGTCCCAGCACCTCACTCCCTGGCACCTGCCTCCACGTCTGATGCCAGGACAGAGTCAGGAGCAGCACTGCTTTTGACTTACCTTTTCCCCAGCTCCCTGAGGAAAAGAACACAGTCGTAGAAAAGTGCTCTAATATTCCCTTACGATCTCACCTTTAAGCTTCTTAGACTCCTGCCCTAAATGTTTTTAAAGTCTCCTGGTTTAGAACACAAAGACAAGACGCAGGATCCAGCACCTGCTCAGCCATAACCAGAGAAAATGATGGCCCGGCTGGCGCAGCCCCCCGTTACCTGGTTCTGTGCAGTTTTTGCTGCTCCAGAGTTCTGCATCTTCAGAAGTCAGAGTGTCATTCACCTGCATTAGCTTCCTCCCCACCATCCACTTTCTGTCTTCCCCTATGAGGTCCATGAGGTCAAGTTCTGGGAAGAAAAAGACAATAACCACATATCACTCACAGATGGGTCTCAGCCGGTGTCAGAGCCTCAATGGGCCGTGTGCTCAGCCCTGCCTACGCCCCAGGCACTCCTGCCCGAGGGCTCTGGCTGCTGGGACCTCCTGGGCCAGCAGCCCTTGGCCAATACCTGGTGGGAAATGGCACACAGACATCTCACCACGCGAGGGGGATGACCTTGCGGTGGGCATCCTAAACTGGATTCCAGAGTCTTCCAGCAGTCTACACTGTGACCCTCCTAACAAAGCACACTTTACGGGCCCCCTCCCTGTCTCAATTCTCTGCTCCCCATGACATGTCAAAAAATGTTTAACCAACTCTTGGATGGTTGGGGGAGGACCTGATTTGTAGCCAGTGGCCAATTCTGTGGTGCCAACATTCCCAACATGGCCAATTCCAAGATCCCAATATAACTCCAGAGATCACAGTGTCAGGGAGAGCAGGGTGTTCTCACCTCCTCTGAGTCACATCTAGCCCCAACGGGAATTTCCTTGACACGCTTCCCAACCCCCGTGAGGATCTGCCTCTGGGGAGGTCATCAAGCTAAGACACCATTTCGCCATCCCCAGAGTGTGGCCTTCAGTGCCACACGGCAGGTTCGCCGTCCCCAGGAGATGAAGGCAGGAACTGGGAAGAAGTGGCCCCGGAACGCGTGTTAGAGGCGAGTGTCCATGCCCAGGGCTCTAGCTGGGATGCCACAGGGGTGGAGGTGCCAGGAGGAAGAAGAGGGGCTGCGGAGAGCACTAGAGAGAAGAGGACAGTGTGTCTTGTCTGGGACGCCCTGAGTCTGAAGTGATCGTGGAGCAGCAGGCGGGAGGGAACCTGCTTCCACTGCTGGGCAGAAACGCCTCGGGGAGAAGCGAGCAGAGAGCCCCCCGGGGGGCCCTGGTGGAGGAAGGAGACCTGAAGAGAAGGAACAGAAGAACCCAACGTCCTTCAGAAAGCAAGGACGGCAAAAGAAGTCAGCAAAGAATCACGAGCAGAGAAAGGGCAAAGAAAGCTGGTGTCATGCTAGGTGTGCAGAGAGAACAGCGCGAATGAGAGCAGCAATGGCCTTGACCTCCGCGGCACGAATGAGAGTAGCAACAGCCTTGACCTCCGCGGACGGCGTGAGAAAGAAGGCAGAGAAAGGACAGGCAGAGCTCCACGATGGGTCACACACAGGGAGGCAGAGCCAGCAAGACGCGGGGGCCAGCTGCAGAAAGAAGCCCTAGGCGGTGCTGCCTCTGAGCATCTGCTGAGGGCAGGACCTGAACCACAACAGAACACGGGACAAGCAGGGGCCCAAGATCCAAGGGGCCTCACGGGGCACCCCGCAACATCAGCGTGGTGCCCAGAGTGTCCCCTGAGGAGCTGAAGCAGCAGCTCACACCTCTCTTTCCATGGAGACACCATCTCCCGAATGACTCCACCTTCACTATCGGATTTGATCCCCACGACACTACCCAGGAGAGGGGTCGCGCAGACATTCTCTCTCCAACACCTGGTCACCGCTGGCTCAGGAGAGGTGCGTAGCAAGTGCGAGTTAAAACAGCTACTCCCATGGTATAAGTAGATAAAGTGAGGCACGTGGAAATTTCTGGAGATCATAATGCTTGTGAGCACCTTACCTGCGCCAACGGGACACGCCCACATTGAAGTCTTCCCCAGCAAATGTAGCCCCTAACTCCAGACGTGAATGTATCAAGATATCTAATCACAAATTACAACTTTTGCATATTGGCCAGGAGAGTGCCCCCCTTCTAGGTTTTCAAAAACAACAACAAAAAATTGAGGGGGTAGAGTCTAACTAGAATAAACAATAATTTTAGACTCTGAAATACAAAGTTCTACATGGTAGACACGTGTACCTGTTTAGCCAAAATTGTGAGGACAGTTCCCAGGATAAGGCAAGGGCAAAGCAAGTCACCTGTGTAGCCCAGCTAACCCAGTGGGTGATTTTTATGATTAAGAACAGTGATAAGCAGAGAAAAAAAATCTCAAAAACTCATGAAGAAAGAGTAAGGAGAATGGCTTTAAACTCCAGTCCTGAAATGTGAATATAACACACTACTATCAGAAATGATCTAAATCCTGGAAAAAGATGCCCTCTCTCTCAGGCTGGGTTTCCCCAGAAGCTGCCCCTGAGGGGAGAATCTGAGCCCAGGTGGGTTATCCGGGAGGTGACCCCAGAGAGAACTGGCAGGAGATTAGGGAAGTAGGAAAGGAAGAGGAATTGGTCAGAGGGGGGTGCACGTCAAACGAGTAACGAGAACTCAACCCATCTGGACAGCTCTGGGAGCCAGCACAGACGTGCGTCTTGGTCACCCAAGAGACAAGGGAGCTTGGGTGTTCATCCACCTAGTCCTGCGTGAACACTGGTTGAAGGCTGTTCAAAGGGGACACTGATGACCCAGCGCTGCCCACCTCTTGGATGGTTATCCACAGTGGCGCTCAAACAAAAGCCTTAGACCATGAGATGCAGGTGCTAGAAGCTGGACAGGGCTGGGGACCACTACAGAGGTGAGAACAGGGTGACAAGGGCAGGGCACCACGGCAATGTGGCAGAGCACGGTGGCATCAGGACACCCACACAAAGAGTCGGCCCACGGCCAGCAGGTTGGCCATTCTGCTGCTCTTATGACACGGGGCAAAGAAAAGTGCTTTGTGGTGCTGCAATTCCAACATTCAGGAAGACCCCAAAGATTTGTAAAGAAGCAAGAGTATGCTTTCCAATTACTTCCAAACTTCTTTCTATGCCAAGTTTCCATGGTTCTGTAATTCTGAGAGAAAAGCTGATACCAATTAAGAGATGTAAAAATAAAGCCAACTATTGTAGCAGAAAATGAGGGGATTTTTTAACATAATGATTCAATATCTTCAGGAATTACAGACTATTAATGCAGCACCTCTGGAGTCCAAAACCTACAAGGTTGTATCTCAACAAAAATACATTTGACCACTGACCACTGATACAGCGATGCAGAGACCAGAGTCTGAGAAAGTAAGAGTGATGAAAGCAACGCCTGGCACTCACTCCCCCAATCCAGGTCTGACAACTCTGTGCCCGAGTCCACCTGTCTTCACAGAATTCCCGCTGAGGGGGGAAGGGGCAGATGGTTCTGCAATAAATTACTCTCAGAATAAATAAGTCAGCATAGGTGTGGATTTGCTTAAGATCAGAGCCAAATCACAACCACACCAACTACCGCAGCTTCCATCCACCAAGGGTCTGCCATGCCCGGCAAACTTTCCCTTCTTCACCACGTTCCATCTTCACAGATGAAAGCCCTACATGGAAACACCAGCTCTGTTTTGCAAATATGGGGACTGATGCACAGAGAAGTTAAACAACTTGTCCAAGATCACACATCATGCAAGTGGCAGAAGAAGGGTTTGAACTCAGGTGTACTGACCCCCAAAGCCAAATTCTTGGCAGACGCCTGCAAGGTGAAATCCATCCCAGTTGCATTAGGCAGCTACCATAAGGTGGCTCAGGAACACCGTGCACGCCTTAGGATGGTAAGCATGAAGACCTCTCGCTGGAGCTCTTTCCAAGATGGTTGTTTCCCCAGAAACCGCAGTCATGCACCATACAACGAGGCTCCAGTCAACGGCGAATGGCACACACTAAGCAGGTCTCTTAAGACTTTGACGCCGCAGCGCACTGTCCCTGTTCCATGTTCAGATATGCTCAGCTACACAGACACTTAGCATTGTGCTACATTTGCCTGAGTGTCCAGTCCTAGGCAGGGCTGTGCAGTCGATCAACAGCAGCTGCACCATACACCCCGGGTGTGTACAATGCCATGCCAGCCACATGCTCATAGGTGCATGTTATGATGTTTGTACAGTAACAAAATCGCCTAAGGACACGTTTCTCAGAACACACCCTCATCAGTAAGGGACCCGTGACTGTGTGGAAGAGCAGTGAAGCAGTGAAGCAGGAGCATCACTCCAAGGAAGCGTCACAAACACAGAATAAGATGGTCCTAAAGCCCCACTCTGAGCATGGCCCTCTGCTCACCGTTGATTTCCTGGAGACCAGCTGGTCCCTCGGACCACAACCGGAAGAGCTGCTTTCTTCTATTTGGGAAGAAGGGGCAGAGGACTGGCGGTGGGAAGTCTAGGAGCGTGCTCACCTCACCAGCTTCCTCGGACTGCTCTGCCATGGCAAAGAGGCCGCTCTGCAAAGCTACACTTGAGCAATGTCAACAAAAACACTTGGCCCCATCTACGGCGTTCTTGGCTCCTCATCTTCCAGGCCCTGAAGTTGCATGTTGGCCTAATTAGTCAGGGGGGGTGGGGAGCTGAAGGGGAAGCAAGCAGGCTCACATGTCACATGTTACCAGCAGAGGAAGCCTGTGGGATTGCAGGCTCAGAGGAGGGATAGGAGTGGGCCCTGGAGAGAGTGCAGGCCGGCCCCTTGCTGGAAGGGGAGGAAGCCCAGCTCTCCATCTGAGACCCAAGCCGCGTGCACTAAGGAGGGCAGGGAGCGAGGCTGGGTGCCAAGTTTCCATTACAGAGCTGTGTGCTCACCCTCCGTGCTCCAGCACTCTCTCTTTTTCTCCTTTTCTCTTCCTTTCTCTCCTCTTCCTTCCTCCCTAACAGGGGTCTAGAGAGCCTGAGGAATTCTGAGACCGACATGGATCTCCTTTTATGCCCCCCCAATCAACAGCCCCAGCTCACAGCCTACACTCACAACTAACATACTACCACCTGTGTGCAGCCTTAGCGCACAGGACTTCCCACCCTTCCCACACACTAGTCCCAGGCCGCGGGGCGCCTGCTCCCTGAGAAGGGATTAACCCCTCCAACACCGGGGCAGTGGCAGGTGGGGAAGTTTGCTGCTCCATTAGCACAACTATCTGTTATTCCCTCACCCAGGTGTCAAGAGCCCTTCCTGTGCCATCTCACTTTGTCCTCTTTTGGGGACTGTGGACGAATTTTCTGCTTGTGCTGATGAAGTTAAGTGACCGAGCCAGGACTTGAGCCCAGATCTGACTCTTAAAGGCTTCCCGCCTGGTCCCAGAATTCCAGAAGCCTGGGGAAGTGACCTTATGGGGTCAACAGGCTCCCTTTGAGAGTACCTATTAACTGTCCCTCTCGCAAACTGAAATACTGCTTTGCTTTCTGAAAACTGGATGGAGAGAAACACCATCCTGAAATGCACCACCAGGGCCACAGCCCCGAGGGGCGCAGATGAGGAAACTGAGTCTCAGAACACTTAAGGCAACACTGAAGACATAAAGTGCAGAAAACCTGGTTAACAGCACAGGAGACAGAACCCAAGGTGGCAGCACCCAACAGCTCTCTAGACCAGGGCTGCTCCTCAACCAGGCCACAAAAACCCCGCCCTGCAGTTTACACAGCTGCCTCCATGCTGTCCTCGGGGCTGCACCCCGGGGCTGGAGGTCAGGCCTGCGGCCGACTAGAGAGGCCGCAGTGCTCTGCACGTGACTTCCTGCCCCGGCCCCAGAGTGTCAGGAGGACCCCACCCTCTGGGGGGACATGGGAGGATGGGGCCCTGGCTTTGTTCACATGGATGCCCCTCAGAGTGCTGGTTTCCAGCTGAAGCAAGAACTTCCCTCTGCATTTGTGCTTGGAAAGAAGCAGAAAGTGCGGAGCTCTCCAAACCCCCCAGGATAGGGGGAAGCTGAGCAGGCCTTGCCCCTTGGCAAAGATTCCAGAAAGCCAGAGAAGGTGGCTAGGAAAAGAGCTCTGAGTGGCAGGGGCCCTGGAGCCCATCCTCACTCTTCCTGAAGCCATCTACTCAGCTGCTGGTGGACGGGGGATGCTCAGAGCCCGCGGGCTGGACCAGGTTCTGTCTCCATCACCGTGGGCAGCCGCTCTCAGACAGGATGCAAACTTCTCCCCCGTGTCGACACCCTGCACCTCCACTCCAAGAGCAAACCCAGGTTGAAAGTTGAGGGTTTTCAATCCCTCCAGGGGGACAAGCCTCCCTTCCTTTCTCAGGGGAAGCGGAGAGGAAACCTGCCCTGCTGGGCTGGGCTCTTCCTGGGAGTCCTTGTTCCCTGGCCAGAGCAGCTGCGGCAGAAGCACGTCCTGGGTCAGACCAGAGTCTGAATCTGCATTTTACAAGATTGGCAGGGAAGTCCCTGGGCCCCCTGGAGTCAGAGTTGTTGTGCCCTGACCCTGAGGGGCAGCCTTCCCAGCTCCATGGCCAAGGGAAGCTGCAAAGACCTGGCAGGGGGTTCAGAAATGGTCCCCGGGGCTGGGCTGAGGCAGCAGGAAAGCCAGAGCCCTGATGGAGAAAGGCAGGGAGGGGCACTAAGCCAGATGCCTGGGTCCCAAGCTCTGCTGCGAGATCCGTGGCATTCACTGGGGTCCTGCACCAGGAGACTGGCCCCACGGCCAGTGCCCACAGAAACTCAACACCGTCAGAGGCACAGTGTGGCAAGGGGCAGGCCGGCTGAGCCCCTAGCAAGGGTGACCAGGAGGAAAGGGATGGCCTAAAGCACTCAGACCAAAGGCCTGAGCCAAGAGTCCAAATGGGCCCCAAAGCAGATTCTGTTGTGGCCATCGGGCTATCAAGGCAGGCTGGTTGTGAGATTCTCAGGGATCCCGCACTGCTTCCATAGGGAAGCCCTTGCTCCAGGCAGCGTCCTGAGCCCTCCAGCAGCCCCTCACCCACTCATGCCCCGCCCTCCTGCCTCTAATCACTCACCTCCACAGCAGGCTGAAAGCCCCAGGAGAGCTCGGCCTCCTGTCAGTGTCATTCCCACTGCTGGCCTCCCCCTCCCCACTAAAGCTGGCCTGAAACTGCATATGCCAGATGGACACAGTGTCCTGGTGTTTCATGAGGGCCACCACCTGTGTGAGACCGGGGAGTTGTCCCCAACTCCCCAAGGGAAGAGGGACGGTCTATATCAGCCCTCAGGGTCAAGCCTTTTGACTTGAGGGGTTCAGTTTAAGCGAAAGGTCTAGGAAATTGAGTGGCAAACCTGAGCCAGACTGAGATTTTCTGGATAAAACTGTTTACATTACAGCCTTGTTCCTCAGAACCAAGCCTGGGCCAGCTGCATGGATGCGGCCTGGGAGCCTGGAAGAGGCGCAGGACACTGCATCAGACCCTGCACTTCCATGAGGTGACTCGCGGTGCAGCTGGGAAGCTGGGTGACCCGACACTCGCCGGTTTGATCCCAGCTCCTGGCTGCAAAGCTCCCAGCACAGCACTCAGCTTGACCTCTCAGTCTCTGCCGCCCAACATGCAGGGTTCTCCCTCAGCATCCCAGGGACCTCGTGACCCCTGCCGGGAGCTCCGGGATCCACATGGGGTGTGGACACCCCAAGCTCCCTTTTGAAATTGCTTCCAAGGCTTGACATAAAGTCCCAGCAGCCTGGTTTCCGAGCTGTTTCTTCTCACAGCAGCCCCCCTTCCTTCACTAAGCTAAACACAGCATGGGGCTCCTCGAGGGCCTGTGGGGCTGAGCCCTGGAGTTCTCCTGCCCAGGGCCCAGCTCCTCCCCGGAGCTGCAGGCCGCCAGGCCCAGGCTGAGCCCCACCCGCCTCTCAAGTCCCCGTTCCTCTGGCCCTTGCTGCTCTCCTGCCACCCCTTTGCCTGTCTGGGGTATTTTCCCAGGTTCCACAATCGCTAGCAGCTCAAAGCTCAGACCTCTTCACAGGTGTCTTTCCCGACCAGCCCAACCTGAAGGAGACCCTTCTCTCTTCTGTCTTCTGGTCTCTCTCTCTCTTTCCCCCCAAAGCCTCCTCTGTCTGTCCCTCTGCATATACAGTGTCCAATATGGAGTTTTTTCTTGCAATGGACTGAATGTGTGGATCCCCTAAAATTCATGTGCTGCACTCCTAACCCCCAACTGGGGTGGGGGGGTAATAAGGCCATGAGACTGGAAAGTAATCACCGAGTCCCATGAAGGGGATTGGTGTCCTCATATAAGGGACCCCAGAGAGTACTCCAGCCCTCCAGCCCCTTCTCCCCCTTAGGAAGATACAGCAGTCTGCAACCCAGAAAGGACCCTCGCCTAAAGCTGGCTGTGTGCAGCCATGATCCTCGACTCCCAGCCTCCAGAAACAACAGATTTCTATTGTTCACAGTACTCTGTAAGGGCAGTGGGAACTGACTAGGACACACATGCATGCATGTAACTTAGGAACCTTGGGAAAAGGCCCATTCTGAGTAAGGAGGTCTGGGGTGGGCTCTGAGATTCTGTATTTCTCACTAGGTCCCAGGAAAGCAGTGCAGTGCCGCTATGAGCAGTGAGGCTCTATTACACGTTTTTAAATGCATGCCCACATGCATGAAAGGGTCTGAGTCACTACATGCAAATACACACCCCAGCAGAGCTGTTTCAGAAAGAGGATTGCAAATTCCCAGCCGGGCAGTACTTTCTACAGCAGCCGTGAGCATGCCCAGAGATTCCCAGGTGGAACAAAGCAGCCCCAACAGAACAGGAGTGGACTTGAAGAGGATGATGCCCTGGCCAGCCCTGCGTTCTGTCCCTCAGGAGATAGAAGTTGAAGGTAGAGGGGTATTCTTCTTTTCACACGATAACTGCAGACCTGCAGTCGACCCGCTCCCAAAGCAAGAGCCTTGCGAGTCTTAACTGTTATCACACAGTACCAGGGAGCAAATCCTAAAACTGTGTGCCCACTGCACCCTATGAGAGTCAGTCAACAAACACGTGTTTCTCAGCAGCAGGGAGCACCGGCTCAGCCACTCCCCACCCGTCCTGCTCACACTCGAGGGCAGGAAGCCAATTTAACTCAGACTCTGTGCAGGGGTCTCACAACCAAGACAGCTTTCGAGGGGGGATAAAGCTGGAAAAAAGGTGGAAGTGGGAATGGGAGGCAGGAGGCCACAGGTGCACCCAGAGTTCAATCTGTATAACGTGGATCCCTGGCTCTGAGACTGAAATCGCCGTCCAGACAGGGGTTGCCAGTTAATGCTTTTTGTCACACTCCCTGGGCTGTTCTTTGACCATCTGGCCCGACATCTAAGCTGCCAAGAAATACTTGGGAACGTAAATGGAGACTTTTCTGGTAGGTGGGTGGTTACCTATTCCCTTCTGAGCTCCTCAAATGCCCCCCAGAATGACTCCCCACACTAAAAAGCAGAAAATTTTGTGGTGGGCACCTGTAGTCCCAGCTACTTGGGAGGCTGAGGCCAGAGAATCGCCTAAACCCAGGAGTTGGAGGTTGCTGTGAGCTGTGTGACGCCACGGCACTCTACCGAGGGCGACAAAGTGAGACTCTGTCTCTACAAAAAAATACATATATATATACACATACATACATACATATAGCAGAGAACTCCAATACCATGGTGATCCACGTGAATCTGTGCTATCCAAAAAAACTAACTTTGCGGGCGGCACCTGTGGCTCAAGGAGTAGGGTGCCAGCCCCATATACTGGGGGTCAGGTTCAAGCTCAGCCCCGGCCAAAACTGCAAAAAAAAAAGAACTAACTTTGCGGTGATGGACGCATCCTGCATCTCTGCCATTCAGCATGGTGGCCACCAGCTGTTACTTTAAATATGACTACCCAACTAGGGACTAAATTTTAAATTTTATATAATGTAACTTAAAAGTATATAACCACATGTGGCTAGTGGCTAGTCTAAGGCCTTATCTCTTAATTAGATATCCCTGTTCCAAGATCAAGAACAAGGCAGAATGCTGATTGTGTCATCACACGGCAGGAGCATAGGGAGGTGGAGGAAAAGCAGTGGCCTTTAGATAGAGGCAATCAAACATTCTGATAAGACAAAGAGGTAGATGGGGTTTGCCTGATTTTGTTCTCTTTGGACCCTCCTTCTTTGCCTGAAAAGAAGGGAAGCCAGTCTGACTGGTAGAGGAGAACGGAAGAGGTCACACCACTGAAAACAAACCCCAATCCCTCTCAGACAGAAGAGCCTGGTGATCTTGCTCTGGGGCATGGAAGCGCCTCCCTTGCTGAGAATTTTTTTTTTATTTTATTATGTTTATCATTAAATCATAGCTGTGTACAATAGTGCAATCAAGGGGTACAATGTGCTGGTTTCATATACAATCTTAACTATTTTCATCAAACTGATTAACATAGCCTTCCTGGCCATTTCTCTGTGATTATATGAAGACATTTGTATTCTGCATTTAGCGATGTTCGCCTGTACCCTTCTAAGATGCACCGTAGGTGTGGCCCCACCAATTACCCTCCCTCCATCCCAACCTACCCCCTCCCCTCCACTCCCTTGCCCCTTTAACCATATTCTTGTGTTATAGTTGGGTTATACCATTCATACGACAGCTATAAATTAGCTTCATAGTAGGGCTGAGTACATTGGATACTTTTTCTTCCATTCTTGAGCTACTCTGCTAAGAAGAATATGTTCCAGCTCCATCCATGTAAACATGAAAGAGGTAAAGTCTCAGTAAGGTTAAGTCTCCATCTTACGCAGCCTTAAAGAAAGATGGAGACTTTACCTTACTGAGAATTTAAGGCTAAACTACTCAAACTGATCAGAAACCATGCAAGGCCGACAT
>CAUYRH010075120.1:0-18109 GCA_963574655.1 Perodicticus potto
TTCGAATCCAGCCCGGACCCGCCAAACAACAATGACGGCTGCAACCAAAAAATGGCCGGACGTTGTGGCGGGTGCCTGTAGTCCCAGCTACTTGAGAGGCGGAGGCAAGAGACTTGCTTGGGCCCAGGAATTGGAGGTTGCTGTGAGCTGTGATGCCATGCACTCTATCCAGGGTGACAGCTTGAGGTTCTGTCTCAAAAAAAAAAAAAAAAAAAAAAAATAGATCCGAAAATGTTACTGATGAGGTAACTGGCCAGTCTTTTCAATGGGCTTTCTATTGGCCTTATAAAGTCAACCTTAATTCCTTAATGCAGACCGGACGCCTCTGATACTATATCATTCCAGTCAAAGCTTTGGTAGAATAACCAGTGTCTTTCACTGTGTCCTATAGAAGGAAACAGATTCTTATTCAACTTATGGAAATAACTATATTGTTGGAAATTGATAATACTTACAAATGGTTTTCAAATTCCAGATAAATCAAGGGGAGAGAAAACTAATTGTTGCAAATTTGGGGCCAGGTGCAGTGGCTCACACCTGCAATCCTAGATCTCTGGGAAGCCCATGCAGGTGTATCACTTGAGGTCAGGAATTTGAGACTAGCCTGAACAAGAGCAGGACCCGTCTCTAAAAAAAAATTAAAAGCTGGGTGTAATGGTAGATAGCTAGGTGCCTGTAGTCCCTGGGAAGCTGGGGCAACAGAATGACTTGAGCCCAAGAGTTTGAGGTTTCTGTAACCTATGATGCCACAGAACACTACCAAGGATGTGAAAGTGAAACTCTGTCTCAATAAAAAAAATCAAAATTTGCTAATAAGTACACACATTGCTGGAAGCTATAACTAGCTCAAAAGATGAAAAAGAGTTTTCTTGAATTCTGGAAAACAGAACAAAGAAAGAATCAGCAATGTTTTAAACAATATTCTACTTTCTGGACTATAATTATGTTTTGCAATTCATATGAATGTGTAGGTGATTATATATTGATTTCATAGTAGTATTGAGTACATTGGATACTTTCCCCCCCTCATTTTTGAGATACTTTACTAAGAAGAATATGTTCCAGCTCCATCCAGGTTAACATAAAAGTTGTGAAGTCTCATCTTTTTTTTTTTTTTCTATTGTTGGGGATTCATTGAGGGAAAATCAGGTTACACTGATTGCATTTGTTAGGTAAAGTCCCTTTTACAATCTGTCTTCCCGAAAAAGGTGTGGCACACACCAAGATCCCAACCCCCTCACTCCTTCCCTCTTTCTGCTCTCCCCTTCCCCCATCCCCACCATGTCATTAATTGTCATCAATTGTCCTCACATCAAAATTGAGTACATAGTATTCATGCTTCTCCATTCTTGTGATGCTTTACTAAGAATAATGTGTTCCGCTTCCATCCAGGTTAATACAAAGGTTGTAATGTCTCCATTTTTTTAATGGCTGAATAGTATTCCATGGTGTACATATACCACAGCTCATTAATCCATTCCTGGGTTGGGGGGCATTTAGGCTGTTTCCACATTTTAGTGATTGGAAATTTAGCTACAATAAACAGTCTAGTGAAAGCATCCTTATGATAAAAGGATTTTTTTCCTTCTGGGTGGATGCAGGATCAAATGAGAGGTCTAGCTTGAGTTCTTTGAGGGTTCTCCATACTTCCTTCCAAAAGATTGTATCAGTGTGCAGTCCCACCAGCATTGTAAAAGTGTTCCCTTCTCTCCACATCCACACCAGCATCTGTGGTTTTGAGATTTTGTGATGTGGGCCATTCTTGCTGGGGTTAGGTGGTATCTCATGGTGGCTTTGATTTGCATTTCTCTAATAATTAGGAATGATGAACATTTTTCATGTTTGTTAGCCATTCACCCCTCTTCCTTAGAAAATGTTCTATTCATTTCTCTTGTCCATTGATAAATGGGATTGTTGGCTTTTTTCATGTGGATTAATTTGAGTTCTCTATAGATCCTAGTTATCAAGCTTTTTTCTGATTCAAAATATACAAATATCCTTTCCCATTGTGTAGGTTGTCTATTTGCTTTGGTTGTTGTCTCCTTAGCTGTACAGAAGCTTTTCACTTTAAATAAGTCCCATTTGTTTATTTTTGTTGTTGTTGCAACTGTCACGACAATCTTCTTCATGAAGTCTTTCCCCAGGCCTATATCTTCCAGTGTTTTTCTTATGCTTTCTTTGAGGATTTTTATTGTTTCATACCTTAAATTTAAGTATTTATCCATCTTGAATCAATTTTTGTGAGTGGAGAATGGTGTGGATCCAGTTTCAGTCTTTTACATGTGGATATCCAGTTCTCCCAGCACCATTTATTGAATAAGGAGTCTTTCCCCCAAGATATGTTCTTGTTTGGTTTACTGAAGATGAGGTGGTTGTAAGGTGTTAGTTTCATTTCATAGTTTTCTATTCAATTCCAAATGTCTATGTCTCTATTTTTGTGCCAGTACCATGCTGTCTAAACCACTATGGCCTTGTAATATAGCCTAAAATCTGGCATGCTGATGCCTACTGCTTTGTTTTTATTACTAAGAACTTCCTTAACTATATGGGTTTTTTTTCTGGTTTCATACAAAACAAAGAATCATTTTTTCCAAGTCTTGAAAGTATGATGTTGGTATTTTAATAGGGATTGCGTTGAATCAGTAGATTGCTTTGGGAAGTATAGACATTTTAACAATGTTGATTATTTCCAGCCATGAGCATGGTATGCTCTTCCATTTGTTAATATCCTTAGCCATTACTTTTCTTAGGGTTTCATAATTTTCTTTATAGAGGTCCTTCACCTCTTTTTTCCGGTATATTCCTAGGTATTTAATTTTCTTTGAAGCTATGGTGAAGGGAGTTGTGTCCTCTCATCTTGGCTGTTATTGGCATATACAAAGGCTACTGACTTCTGGACATTGATTTTATATCCTAAGACATTACTATGTCTCAATTTTTTTTGATGACTTCCAGAAGTCTTGTGGTTGAGTCTTTGGGGTTCTCTAAGAATAAGATCATGTCATCAGCAAAGAGGGAGAGTTTGACCTCCTCTGCTCCCATTTGGATGCCCTTTATTTCCTTGTCTTGCCTAATTGTATTGGCTAGAACTTTCAGCACTATGTTGAATAAGAATGGCAACAGAGGACAACCTTGTCTGGTTCCTAAGAGGAAAAGCTTTCAGTGTTACTCCATTCTGTAAAATATTAGCTGTGGGTTTGTCATAATTAGCTTCAATCAGTTTCAGGAATGTGCCACGTATGCCTATACTATTCAGTGTTCTAATTAGAAAAGGTTGCTGTATTTTATCAAATGCTTATTCTGCATCTATGGAGAGGATCATATGGTCTTTGTTTTTGCTTCTGTGAATATGGTGGATAATGTTTATGGACTTGGGTATGTTAAACCAACCTTGCATTCCTAGGATGAAACCCACTTGGTCATGATGTATGACTTTTTTGATGATAAGCTGTAATCTATTGGCTATAATTTTGCCGAGAAATTTTGCATCTATATTCATTAGTGAAATTGGTCGAAATTCTCCTTATTAGTTGGGTCTTTTCCTGGTTTTGGTATCAGGGTAATGTTTGCTTCACAGAATGTGTTGGGGAAGATTCTTTCCTCCTCTACTTTTTGGAATAATTTCTGCAGTATGGGAATAAGCTCTTTCTTTGAAGGTTTGATAGAATTCTGGTAGGAAGCCATTGGGAACAGGGCATTTTTTGTTATAAGATTTTTTTATTGTTTCTTTAATCTCAGTGCTTGAAATTGGTCTGTTCAGGAGTTCTATTACTTCCTGGCTAAGTCTAAGGAGAGGGTGTGATTCCAAATATTGATCCATTTCCTTCACATTGTCAAATTTGTGGGCATAGATTTTCTGGTAGTATTCAGAGAAGATCTCTTGTATCTCTGTAGCATCAGTTGTTATTTCCCCTTTATCATTTCTGATTGCAGTTACTAGATATTTTGCTTTTCTATTTATAGTTAGTCTGGCCAAAGGTTTATCTATTTTATTTACTTTTTCAAAAAACCAACTCCTTGTTTTATTAATTTTCTGAATGATTCTTCTATTTTTCAATTTCTTTATTCTCTGACGTAATTTTGGATCATTGGTTTCTTCTGCTGGGTTTAGGATTATATTTTTCTTCTTTTTCCAACTCCTTAAGATGGCTTGTGAGTTTGTTGATGTGCTTTCTTTCTGTTTTTCGAGTGTAAGCATCTAATGCGATTAATTTTCCTCTCAGAACTGCTTTTGCAGTATCCCACAGAGTTTGGTAGCTTGTGTCTTCATTGCTGTTGTGCTCAAGGAAGTTAATGATTTCCTCTTTTATTTCTTCCTGCACCCAACTGTCATTCTACAGAAGTTTGTTTAATTTCCATGCCTTTGTGTGGGGTTGAACATTTTTGTTGGAGTCGACTTTCACTTTATCAGCAGTTTCTTTCATTGTTTCCATCATTTCCTTCATTATTTTTATCATCTATATTTTAAATTCCCTTTCTGTCATTTCTAACATTTCTTATAGGTGGAATCCTCTACAGTAGCTTCTTCATGTTCTCTTGGGGGCATTGATCTGGACTGGTTTTTCATATTTCCAAGATTTTTCTGCTGCTCCTTCCTCATGAGTGTTTTCTTTTATCTGTTTCCTTGCCCTAAAATTCCTTTCACTTCCTCTTGCTCTTTAAGTTACCATGCCTCTGGACTAGGGTTTCCTTTTGGTACAGGACAAAAAGGATGAGAAGAAACTGCCAGCGGGATTAGACTGAACAAACACATGCAACCACTTGCTAGTTCTCCACTGCTTTTGACCTCCTTATGGGGTCCAGAAGTCTCTTGCTGACTCCCTCTGTTGCCAAAGGGGTGTTTTGGGGTGGGTCCCACCAGTCTCACTGTGCCCAGTCTGATCATGCCCAGTTGCCATCTCCATCCTTTTTTATGTCTGCATAGTATATTCCATTGTGTACGTATACCACAATTTGTTAATTCTTTCATGGGTCAATGGGCCCTTGGGCTGTTTCCATGTCTTGGCTATTATGAATTGGGCTACATCAAACATTCTGGTGCAAATGTCTTTTTTGTAAAATAATTTTTGATCATCTGGGTATGTATCTAGTGGAGGAATTGCAGGATTGAATGGTAGGTCTACTTTTAGTTCCTTGAGTGTTCTCCAAACTTCTTTCCAGAAAGGTCATATTAGGTTGCATTCCCAACAGCAGTATAGAAGTGTTCCCTTCTCTCTGCATCCATGCCAACATATGTTGTTAGGGGATTTTGTTTTGTGGGCTAATCTTACTGGAGTTAGAAGATAATTCAAAATGGTTTTGATTTGCATTTCTCTGATGATTAAAGATGATGAGCATTTTTTCATGTGTTTCTAGGTCATGTGCCCATCTTCATCAGAGAAGTTTCTGTTCAAGTCTCTTGCCCATATAGAAATGGGGTTATTTGTTCTTTTCATATTGATTAATTTCAGTTCTCTGTAGATTCTAGTTACCAGACCTTTGTTGGAAGCATAACCTGCAAAAGTCTTCTCCCATTCTGAAGCTTGGCTGTTTGCTTTATTTACTGTGCTCTTGGCTGTGCAAAAAGCTTTTTAGTTTGATCAAATCCCAGCAATATATTTTTGGTGTTGCTTCAATTGCCCGGGGGGTCTTTCTCATAAAATATTCTCCCTGGCCAATTTCTTCAAGTGTTTTCCCAGCACTCTCTTCTAGTATTTTTATAGTTTCATGTCTTAAGTTTAAATCTTTTATCCAGTGAGAATAATTTTTTTTTTTGAGACAGAGTCTTACTATGTCATCCTGGGTAGAGTGCCATGGCATCACAGCTCACAGCAATCTCAAACTTTTGGGCTTAAGTGATTCTCTTGCCTCAGCCTCCCAAGTAGCTGGGACTGCAGGCACCCACCACAATGCCCAGCTATTTTTTGGTTGTAGTTGTCATTGTTTTCCAGGCCTTGTCTGGATTTAAACTTGCCAGCTCCAGTGTATGTGGCTGGCACTCTAGCCACTGAGCTCCAAGTGCCAAGCCAAGAATCAATTTTTGTTAATGGTGAAAGGTGGGGGTCCAGTTTCAATCTTCTACAGGTCAATAGCCATTTCACCCAGCACCATTTGTTAAATAGGGAGTTTTTCCCCCACTGAATATTTTTGGTAAGCTTGTCAAAGATCAAATGATTATCAGTAGCTGGGTTCATCTCTTGGTTCTCTATTCTGTTCCATAAATCTACTTCCCTGTTTTTGTGCCAGTAATGTGCTGTTTTGATCACTATAGATTTATAGTATAGCCTGAAGTCTGGTAACATGATACCTCCTGATTTGTTCTTATTTCTGAGTAATGAATTTGTTTTGCTATTCGAGGTTTTTTTCTGAGTCCATATAAAATGAAGTACTTTTTCCCCAGGTTTTTAAAAGTGCAACAATGGTGTTTTATTAGTGATTGCATTAAATCTATAGATAGCTTTGGGTAGTATAGACATTTTATTTATTTATTTATTTTTATTTTTGTTTTTTATTTTGTATTTTTCTCAATCATTTTTTATTAAATCATAACTTTGTACATTGATGCATTTATGGGTTTCAGGGTATTGTTTCAATATACAATGTGAAATGCTTATGTTGAAATAAGTAACACATCCATCACAATTATACCCATTTCTTAATAGTTTTGAAATGTACCTTTGCAGCATGCACATTAGGTGAGGTCCCCCCAAATAAGTATGGACATTTTAACAATGTTGATTCTTCCCAGCCATGAGCATGGTATGTTTTTCCATTTATTAACATCTTCAGCTATTTCCTTTGTCTTTATAGAGATCTTTCACATGCTTTGTTAGGTAAATTCCCACATATTTCATCTTCTTTGGCACTACTTTAAAAGGGATAGAGTCTTTGACTATATTTTCAGCTTGACTATTATTGGCACATATAAAAGCTACCGATTTGTAAG
Source organism: Perodicticus potto (assembly GCA_963574655.1). NCBI lineage: Eukaryota > Metazoa > Chordata > Mammalia > Primates > Lorisidae > Perodicticus > Perodicticus potto. Next base: position 6,926 of record CAUYRH010075120.1, read on the forward strand.
TATTGATTTTGTAACCTGAGACACGCTGTATTCCTTGATCACTCCTAAGAGTTTAATAGCTGAGTCCCTGGGATTTTCCAGGTATAGGATCATATCATCAGCAAAGAGTGAGAGTTTGATCTCTTCTGACCCTATTTGGACACACTTAATCACCTTCTCTTGCCCGATTGCTATGGCTAAGATTTCCATTACTGTGTTGAATAGCAGTGAAGACAGTGGGCATCCTTGCCTCATTCCTGGAAATGTTTTCAGTTTTGTACCATTCAACATGATATTGGCTGTGGGTTTGCTGTAGATGGCCTCTATCAGTTTTAGAAATGTTCCTTTTATGCCTATTTTTTTAAGTGTTCTGGTCAGGAAAGGATGGTGAATATTATGAAAGGCTTTTCTGCATCAATTGAGAGAATCGTATGGTCTTTGTTTTTTATTTTACTGATGTGATGTATTATATTTATAGATTTGCCTATGTTGAACCAACCCTGTACCCCTGGCATAAAACCAACTTGATCATGGTGTATAATTTTTTTGATGTATTATTGAATTCTGGTTGCTAAGAACTTATTGAATATTTTTGCATCAATATTCAATAAGGATAGTGGTCTATAATTTTCTTTCTTTGTTGGATCCTTTCCTGGTTTGGGTATCAGGGTGATATCTGCTCCATAGAATGTGTTGGGAAGTATTCCTTCTTTTTCTATGCTTTGGAAAATGTATAATATAGGTACTAGTTCTTTTTGAAAGGTTTGATAGAATTCGGATGTGAAGCCATCTGTCCCGGACTTTTATTTTTTGGGAGATTTCATATTGTTGACGCTATTTCAGTGATTGATATAGGTCTTTTCAAGATTCCTAATTCTTTCTGGTTAACACTAGGAAGGTGGTGTGCTTCCAGGTATTGGTGCATTTCCTTCAGATTTTCATATTTCTGGGAATAGAAATTTCTGTAGAAATCATTGAGAATTTTTTGAATTTCTGGTGTCTGTTGTTAATTCTCCTTTATCATTTCTGATAGACAATATTAGAGATTTTACTTTTCTGTTTCTGGTTAGGTTGGCCAAAGGTTTATCAATTTTGTTAATGTTTTCAGAAAACCAAATTTTTGTTACATCGATCTGCTGAATGATTCTTTTCAATTTCATTTAATTCTGCCCTAATTTTAGTTATTTCTTTTCTTCTGTTGTTTTGGGGTTGGAATTTTCTTCCTTTCTCAGTTGCTTGAGATGATCCATTAAGTTTTTGGCATTCTCTCTTTCCATTTTCTTTTATTTTTTATTTTTCTCTTTCTGTTTCTTTGATTAAGTCTTCCAATGCTATAAAATTCCCTCTTTGGACTGCCTTTGCAGTATCCCACAGGTTTTGATAATTTGTGTCTTCATTATCATTTTGTTCCAAAATTTGATGATTGCCTTCTTAACCTTGTCTTTGACTCAGCTATCATTCAGCCTAAGATTATTTAGTTTCCATGACTTTGTTTGAGTATGAAGATTCCTGTTGCTGTTGAGTTTAACTTTTGTTCCATGGTGGTTCAAGAAGATAGAAGGAATAATTTCTATTCTTTTAAACTTGCTGAGGTTAGACTTGTGTCCTAGGATAGGATCTATTATGGAGAGTGATCTGTGGGCTAATGATAAGAATGTATATTCAGTTTTATTATGATGAAATGTTCTGTAAATGTCTCTAAAGTCCATTTGTTCTAGGATCGGGTTTAAGTCTAATATTTCTTTGCTATGAGGCTCTATCCAAAACTGTCAAAGGCGTGTAAAAATCCCCAACTATTATAATGCAGGAAGATATCAAGTAGTTCATACCCATTAGGGTTTGCTTTATAAATTGAGGAGCATTCTGGTCAGGTACATAAATGTTAATTATCAAAATCTCTTCATGTTGGGTGTTTCCCTTGAAAAATATGCAGTGACCATCCTTATCTTTCTTTATCTTTGTTGGTTTAAAGTCAATTGTATCTGCAATTAAAATTGCAACCCCTACTTTTTTCTGGTTTCCATTTTCCTGTATTATAGAAGTCCATCCCTTTACCCTGAGTCTATGTTTATCCTTAAAGTAAGATGAAATTCTTGTATACTGCGGACATCTGATCTGAGTTTATGTATCTAGTCAGCCACCCTGTGCCTCTTTAGAGGAGAATTCAAACCATTCACATTAACTGAGAGAACTGAAAAGCCTGGTTGTGTTTGTGGTGTCATGATTTTTGCATGTCCAGTGCACATTTTTAATCCTTTGACCACTGTGGAAGTTGGGTTTTGTTCAAAAATTTCTGGGTGAATTTACTCTGGAGGTAGAGCACTGCGCTTGTCATTGTGGAGGATGGGTCTAAGAATATCCTGGAGAGCTGGGTTAGTTATGGACAATTTCTTCAACATTTGTATGTCATTAAGGTATTTGATTTCTCCATCACAAATGAAACTCAGTTTAGCTGGATAGAGGATCCTGGACTGGAAGTTGTTTTCTTTTAGGAGATTGAAGGTTGATGACATCCTCGACTGGCTTGAAACACTTCAGCTGAGAGATCTGCAGTCATTCTGGTATTTCTCCCTTTGTAGATGATGCTTTTCTTATGTCTGGCTGCTTGCAGAATTTTCTCCTTTGTCTTCACTTTGGCAAAGTTAATCACAACGTGTCTAGGAGATGCTTTATTTGGATTGAGTCTTGCTGGGGTTCTGAAATTGTCTACTATCTGACGTTCTGTATCTCTTGCAATGCTTGGGAAATTCTCCTCCAAAACCTCTTGGAGTAGAGCATCTGTACCTTTATGACCATTCTCTTCTCCTTCAGGAATTCCTATGAGACGAATGTTTGATCTTTTGGATTGATCCCACAACTCTCTCAGGGAATGATCAATTTTTGCTCTACATTTGTCTGTCTCTTTGAGCATTTGAGAATGTTCAAAAGCTTTATCTTCAGTTTCAGAGATCCTTTCTTCTGCCTGGTCAACTCTATTATTGTGGGATTCTACTGTATTTTGGAGCTCCTCAACTAACGTTTTCATTTCCTTGAACTCTGCTACCTCTTTTCTCATTATGTCCATTTCTTTGGTGACTTTGTCTTTGGATTCATTAATTTCTTGAGACAACCTTTGGAATTCAATATCTATGTTTTCTTCCATTCCATTTATCTTATTTGCCATCCATATTCTGAATTCGATTTCTGACATTTCTGCCCATTGTCTATGCATGGTATCTTCAGTTGTATCTCCTTTCTCATTTCTTGGGGGTGGGGGGTCATCTGCTCTGGTGGTTCATGTTGCAGAGATCTTCTCTTGGGTCCACACCATGTTTATTTTCCACCATTTGGGTATTAGAACTGATAGTGTGAGATTGAATTGGGGTTCCCAGATAGCAGAGATAGCCCCTTACCAACATGCTAGGCTTTATAATTGTGGCTTATCTCCTACAACCTTACAAAGGCCCCTTTCAGAGTTTTGGCCAGAGACTCTGAGGACCTACTTGGGGAGCTAGCACAAGCTAGCTCTGTTTTGATATTAGCCAACCTCTACTCTATCCTAAGAAGCCACGGTATTAAGTTTAAATCACAGCTGTGAAGTGATACAAACAGCTCCAGTGCCCGGCCTCCACCCTTCAGTTCTTTTCTGCGACAGAACTTCAAAGGTCAACCTCAAAATGTCCCTGGGTGGACAGCCTCAGACACAAGTTCCAATTAAATTGTCTCAGGCAGTGCAAACCCTGCTTGATAGAGAGGGATTCAAGGATCTCCAAGAATACAATTGGAGCCAGGGATTCATACCCCCACTCACCAGACTCAGTCAACACTGTTGTCCACTTCTCTGCTAACAGGCCCATTTGGAGCCAGGGACCATGCCCCCCGCCCACTGGTCTCAGTCCACACTCAGCTAGCCTCTGCATCTCAGACCAGTTGAGGTCAGGGGACCATACCCCCACCTACCAGTCTCAGTCCACTGCCTGGCAAGACTCTGTTTGCAGGCTCTTTTGCAGTCCAGTGGAAGAGACGAGACAGGGAAATTTAGATCCAGTTAACATGGACCAGGTTGCCACAAGGGTTCAAAACACCCACGATTTTTTGAGAAATGCTGGCTCATGACCTCCAGAAATTCCTGGCTGAGGAATTAGAATGCGTGCTGCTCCAATGTATCAATGACCTCCTTTTAGGACACCCTACCCAGGGGGGGCTGTGCCCGAGGCATGGACTAGCTTTTACGACATCTAGAGGTATGTGGCTATAAAGTGTCTAAATGAAAGGCCCAGATTTGCCAGTGGCAAGTACGTTATCTAGGATTTACCATCAAGCAGGGGTAGAGGTATCTAGGCATAAAATGGAGGCAGGTCATTAATCACCTCCCCACCCCCACAAGCCGAAAGCAGGTTCGGGAATTCTTAGGTGCGGTCAGCTTTTGTCGTCTTGGATCCCCAACTTTGCTGTCTTGGCTAAGCTCTTGCATGAGGCTACTAAAGGAGAGGAAGGAGAACCTTTAGAATGGGGAGGAGAAAAGGAACATGCCTTCTCCCAGCTAAAAATGAGGCTGATAAATGCACCTACATTGAGGCTACCAGACTTGGCCAAGCCCTCCACTCTGTATATCTCAGTGAGTGGAAAGATGTCTGTAGTTGTGTTAACCCAGCTGGTTGGGTCCTGGCCAAGGCCTGTAGCTTACCTCTCTAAGCAGTTGGATGGAGTGTCAAAAGGATGGCCACCATGCTTATGGGCTCTAGCCGCTACTGCTCTCCTTGTACAAGAAGCCGATAAGCTGACTCTAGGGCAGGATCCCAAAGTGAAAGTACCCCACTCTGTGGTCACTTTAATGGACACTAAAGGACATTTTTGGCTTTCTAATATAAGAACACCCTGAACTAAGCCATGTTCCTTCCAGTCAGTGGAAGAGAGACTGAGCATGACTGTATGGAAGTAATAGATAATGTCTATTCTAGCAGACCTGATTTGCATGACCAGCCTTAGACAGTTGTAAACTGGGACTTGTATGTGGACTGAAGCAGTTACATGACAGCGCAAGGTGATCAGTGAGCTAGGTATGCAGTGGTTACCTTAACAGAGACTGTAGAGGCTAAGCCCCTACCCCAAGGAACATTGGCTCAGAAGGCTTAGTTAATTTCCTTGACTTGAGCCTTAGAACTAAGTCAAGGAAAAAAATGTGAATGCTTTTCTGACTCTCCAAGTTTGCAGGGCATTGTACAAGGAGACGGGACTATTAAATTCTGGGGAAAAGGACATTAAGTATAAGTAGGAGATACTTCAGTAGCTAGAGGCAGTATGGAAACCCTGGAAGGTGGCAGTGATGCACTGTCATGGACATCAAAGAAATGCTTCCACCATCATGAAAGGGAACAGGAGGGTCGGTACTGAGGCAAAAGGGCTGTATCCAAACCATACCAAGTGTCAAGAGTGGCTTCCATCATCCCATGGGTTCCAGAGCTCAACTCTATCTACTCCTGGGAGGAGAAGGAATGGTCGGCACTGAAGGGGAGCCAGGAAGCAGAAGGAGGATGGATAAAAATGCCAGGCAGATGAGTAGCAGTCCCCCAGATTCTAGGAGCTACTGTGGTGACAGGAGTATTTGATGAAGTTGCTGGGCCGGTACTTACTTCTACATTTCCCACCTGGCAACCCTGGCCAAAACTGTCACTCTACAGTGTGTCTCCTATACCCAGTTCAGTGTGTGCCAAGGACTGATGGTACACCCAGGAATCCAGTTGTATGGAGCAATACCCTTCGAGGACTTCCAGGTAGACTTTACTGAAAGGCCCAGGTTTAGAGGGAACAAGTACTTGCTGGTGATGGTCTACCAGACTTGGAAGAGGTAAAAGCCTCCACCACAAGGATAAAAAAGGACTCCTGAAGTAGTAAAAGTATTGCCCAGAGAAATCGTCCCATGGTTTAGGTTGCTACTCTGGGTTAAATTTGACAGTGGGCTAGCCTTCATACCAGAACTAGTGCAAATAATAAGCTAAAGTTTTGAATAACTTATAGGCCTCAAAGTTTAGACAGGGTAAAGTGCATAAACAGGACAATAAGAGTAGAAACTGGTAAACTGCCAAGAAGCAAAGCTTAATTGGATACAGGCCTTGCCACTGGCGTTGTTCAAAGAGGTCTCTGTCAATCCACCACAATTTAGCAGAAACTCCTAAAAGAACTGGGAAAGACTGGACTGAATAGACAAAATCTCTAGAAAGAGTAGCAAGGAAAATCTCTACTGGGGTAATTAACCGTGTTCCGTTTTGTCTTTTGTATCTGTACATCCTTTCTCTCTGGAGGATCAAAGAGACCAAGTCTAAGTCTAGAATCAGAAACTGGTCCCCCAAGACCAAGGTAGAAAGGACTTTGCGCCATCATCCTGACCACATGCATAGCAGCGAAGGTGAAAGGAATCCTCACCTAGAGTCATCACAGCTGGCTAAATAGGACTTCAATGCCTCTTGGGAAGTAAAGGTAACTTTTAAGACAGTCAACATGCCCTGCTCCAGCCACATACTGGGAGCTGGCTGGTCAACATACGGCTGAAGCCTGAGGAAACTCCTCAAGGGACTTGTCTTAATTGGACTTTGGACTTTGGGAAAAGGGAAGGAAAAATGTCACAGGGAAAAGTAAAAACTCATATGTATATTTGCCCACCACCACCATACTGTTAAGGGGTGAGTAGAAAACCCAAGAAGAATCACAGTCCCTAAGACCTCAGTGTTAAAAAAGTAATTAATATCGGCACCTACAGAGACAAGCTGATATTGAGACCTCAAATTAAAATATATTGGAGTCTCAAAAGGGGGGAATGAGAGAGGATACCCGAGAAATGTGAGGTCTATGAGAACAGGTCTTCTCAAGGAGACCACAAGGATACACCTGCAGGGTCCTTTCCATGGTAACTCAGCTCTTGGGAATTTGTAAACTTAACTTCCTGGAACTTGGAAATTTCCAAGTTCTGTGAAATACTGTAGTTCTGTAGGGGCTGGAATAGCATCCCTCACTTAATTCAAACTGGTCAATGAGAAGGGTACCTGTGGGGTGGAACTATTTGACTGTCGATAAAAAGGGAAAGACCAAGCCAGTCAGGGAGTGCAGCCATTTGGAATTCTTCTATGCTGTAAGCACCTGGCTGGTGAATAAAGCCCTTCCTCCTATAAATGTGGTGTTTGGGTGCTCTTTCTCTCCATTGGGCTTCATCTTCTTGCAACAGTTTTTGCATGTACCAAGTTCTGGCCAAAATGTAATCTATATCCCCAGACAAAGGACCGTTGCAGAAGACTTTTGACTTGGGTCTTTCCCTTTGCCATGAGCTCTGGTACTTTTTACTCCTTCTGCATTCTTTCCTGTCTAATAAAATTTTTAATTTATGACTTATCTGTGTTCCATGGGTTCATTCTTCAAATCTTTGAGATCAAGGACCTCCTGAAGAAGAACTTCCAGTAACAACATGACTTTAAGGATTTAACTTAGAAAAAAATGTTCTGAAACCATAACACAAGCACCATTTGTGATGTCTTTTCATTGTCCCTCTAAATCTCGCATGGCCACCTGGCATCAATGATGGCCACAAAGGACAGGGCCTGTGTCCTTAATTCCTTTACTAGGTGCAGAGTTCAAGACAGAAACCCAGGAACTGAAACATTCAGTTTTTCTCAGAAAGGCAGGGGGCAAAGTTTGAGCAGGAATAAAGGGGCCATGTAGGCTAGATTGTGTCCTGCAGCTCCTGGCATAAGTATAGGAAACATGTCCTTAGGCTTCACCATAGCTACCTCTATAGACATCAGAATTCAGATGCTTAAAATCAAGAACATAAACTCACAGAAGAATGTAGCAAATGTATTTATTTATTTAGAGACAGAGTCTCAAGCTGTCACCTGGGTAGAGTGCTGTGATGTCACAGCTCACAGCAACCTCAAAGTCTTGGGCTTAAGTGATTCTCCTGCCTAAGCCTCCAAAGTAGCTGGGACTACAGGCGCCCACCACAATGCCCAGCTACTTTTTTGGTTGTACTTGTCATTGTTGTTTGGCAGACCTCGGCTGGATTCAAACCTGCTAGCTCTGGTGTATGTGGCTGGCACCCTGGCTGCTTGAGCTACAGACACTGAGCCAAATGTAACAAATTTAAAAATATTACAGAGGTGGCAGTTTTATTTATTTATTTATTTATTTTTTTTTTTATTTTTTATTTTTTTTGTAGAGACAGAGTCTTACTTTATTACCCTTAGTGGAGTGCCGTGGCATCACACAGCTCACAGAAACCTCCAACTCTTGGGCTTAGGTGATTCTCTTACCTCAGCCTCCCAAGTAGCTGGGACTACAGGCGCCCACCACAACACCCGGCTAGTTTTCTGTTTTGCAGTTCAGCCGAGGCCGGGTTTGAACCCTCCACCTTTGGTATATGGGGCCGGCGCTCTACTCGATGAGCCACAGGTGCCGCCCAGAGGTGGCAGTTTTATAATCTTGGAACATTTGAACTTTAATAAGAGGTTTGAAACTTATTTTATCTCAAAGAATACCACAATTGCCTGAACAACAAGGCTTTTGAGTCATTCCTGCTCACACAAAGTTCTCAATCTCCCTGGAGACATAGTTACTGCATAGTCTCCTTGTAAATGCATTCTTAAAATACTTCAGCACAGATCCCAATAGGGTGGGCTTCTCTCTGTGTTTCTCATTTCATTCCCTCAGACAAACAACAAACACAGATGGGGTAAAAATGGGGTTAAAAACAGGGATATGGACAGGGGCCAGTCACACAATAGTTTTGCCCTGTGAAGTGGGGGCAGAGCCCTGCATATTGTTACCTGTCTCAGTCTCCAAGTACATGCACACAATTCCAACCCATTTCCTAACCTGGGCAGCCTCAGTTTCCCACTTGAACTGTAACACTAAGCCATAGGAGGCATTCTCCTGTACCATGTTTCAGAAACAACACTCCCTAGGACCTGAGAGGGGAAGTTGGAACCCCTCTATTTGTGTTTGATCAGTCACACCAAACCTACACACTTTCATGTCTCCCACCTGTCCTGCTGGTGATCTAATGCCTGGGGCTTGATCAGACTTCCCTTCCATTCAAATATATAGTGGGCCTCATAGGTTCTACCTTGCCATGTTTCAGGAAGACGAGGCCCAGTGGAGAGAAAGAGCACCCAAACACCATGTTTATAAGAGGAAGGGCTTTATTCACTGGCTGGGAGCTTAGGGCACAGAATTCCAAATGGCCATGCTCCCTGACAGGCTTGGTCTTCCCCTTTTTATCTCCAGCCAAAAAGTTCCAACCCACAGGTACCTTTTTCATTGGCCAGTTTGAATCAAGCAGGAGATGGTATTGATATAGTATTCCACCACTCAGGGCTGGACAGGGAACCCCCCATTCTCTAGGCCCAGGTGAGCTCAGAAATCAGACCCCCATTTTCAGGCACAAACAGGCTTCCTTTGTCAGGACACACCCTCTGGGCTCTATCAAGATCATGAACAAAGCAGCCTGAGGTTGTTTTTTGGGTAGTTCCACCTTGAGTAGGGAGCACACCCTAATCCCTTCTCAGAGACAAAAACTATAAATGACCGGACAACCTTGCCCTAGTGGAGGAAGAACTACATTCATTCATTTGTTAATGAACTCATTAACTTTGAAAAGATGTTTTTCCAAGTCCAGGCCAATTGTAATTCTCAAGACCTAATACCCCCAGATTAACAGCCCAAGTAGAGACTCCCCAGTTAGTTCTTTCCCCCTTCCAGAAGCTCAGGTGCTTTTTCCTTCTTCTGTATTCCTTTCTTTCTAATAAAAATCCTATATTACCACTGATTGGTGTTCTGTGGGTTTTTCTTCAAATCTCCCAAACCAAGGACCTATTAAAGAGCAAAATTCCAGTATCGCTATTACAGCACCCACAGAACTATAGGATTTCACAGAAGTGGAAATTTCCAAGTTCCAGGAAGTTAAGTTTACAAATTCCCAAGAGCTGAGTCAACATAGAGAAGACCCTGCAGCTGTATCCTTGTAGTCTCCTTGAGAAGACCTGTTCTTCTAGACCTTGAGAGGATACCCTTATACCCTTCTAGGGTATCCTCTCTCATTCCCCCCTTTTGAGACTCCAAAATATTTTGATTAGGGGTCTCAATATCAGCTTGCTTCTTCAGGTGCTGATATTAATCACTTTTCAGATTTTAGAGACTGTGACTCCTCTTGGGTTCTCTACTCCAGCCTTAGTAGTACTGGGGTAGTGGGCTAATATACATACGACTTTTTACTTTTCCCTATGTCACATCCCTCCATCTCTTTTCCCAAAGTCCAAAGTCCAATTAAGACAAGTCCCTTGAGGGGTTTCATTAGGCTTCAGCCATATGTTGACCAGTCAGCTTCCAGTGTGTGGCTGGAGCAGGGCATGTTGACTGTCTTAAAAATTACCTTTACTTGGGCCAGCACCTGTGGCTCAAAGGAGTAGGGTGCCTGCCCCATATGCTGGAGGTGGTGGGTTCAAACCCAGCCTTGGCCAAAAGCTGCAAAAAAAAAAAAAAAAAAAAATTACCTTTACTTCCCAAGGGGCAGTGAATCTCTATTCAGCCAGCTGTGATGACTCTGGGTGAGGATTCCTTCTACCTTCACTGCTGTTCATGTGGGCCTTGGCCAAAAGCTGCAAAAAAAAAAAAAAAAAAATTACCTTTACTTCCCAAGGGGCAGTGAAGCTCTATTCAGCCAGCTGTGATGACTCTGGGTGAGGATTCCTTCTACCTTCACTGCTGTTCATGTGGTCAGGGTGATGGTGTAAAGTCCTTTCTACCTTCGTTTTGTTGTGCCTAAATCGCAGGGTCCCCCCTATAAATCATCCATTGACCAAGTCCGATGCAAAAGCACGAGACAAATTTATTAGCTAGCCAAGGCTTTCTGTTCCTGACACAGCAGGATAGCAGAAAAGCCTCACCTGCAGAGGGAAGAGCAGTTTTAAGGGTATAGAAAGGAAAAAAAGGAGGGGGTGTTGGGCGCAAACTGCTGGGGAAAGCTGATGGGGGCATAAGGGTCTGGTCAATGTCTGTTCTGGGTTAATTGGCATGGGGAAATATTTACTACCAGGATGGCCTGGGTTAGGCACCCTTATCACTTGGGGTGGACATACTGGAGCTGGGTCAGGAAGGAAGCAGGTTACCTATCACCTTTGGTATTCAGCTGTAAATTGACTCTTTGGTATGCAGCCATAAATTAACCTTTGATGTGCAGCT